>JBAIZL010000004.1:110954731-110989731 GCA_036971475.1 Prosapia bicincta
AAGACAGTTGCCTAATAAAAGAATTTCTCTCACTGTTGACTAATGATTTCAAGCCGTGTCTTGGATAGCTTTCATCAAGCTCAAACATTTTCCGTCCACTCAAATGTCCACTCAAATCTAATAAATATAATTGTAAGGCTTATAACATCATATTAAATTTTAGAGCCGTAGTATACAAATTTGTATAGGATTTATTAGATACCATTAAAGCAAAAGTTTTAAAATGATAAACTATTTATGCCAACAAAACTGTAATATAATTAACTAATATCCATTTGTTTTGAAATGCTATAAATTTGAAGTCGTATATTATTTTATAAATAATTTATAAATGACATCATATATATATATATATATATATATATATATATGTGTGTGTGTGTGTGTGTGTGTGTGTGTGTGTGTGTGTGTGTGTGTGTGTGTGTGTGTGTGTGTGTGTGTGTGTGTGTGTGTGTGTGTGTGTGTGTGTGTGTGTTATATACATATATAAATATAAAATATGTTTTCTTGTTTAATAATCTAAAACAACATAGGTTATTCAAATACAAGAATATTTATTAATTTATATTCAAAGCTTTTCGTTGGTAAACAAGCTTATGCAATTGAAACAAATAATAAAATAAATTTTCTAGATTTAACAATAATAAGAAAAAATGAAAACTTTGAATATATTATATATCGTAAACCAACTAAAACAAACCAAATTATACCAAATAATTCTAATCATCCATATAATCAAGAAATGGGTGCTTTAAATTACTTATTATATAGAATGCATAAAATCTCCATTTATGAAGAAAATAAAATAAAAGAAAAAAAATCATAATTTATCAAACACACATACACACACACATACTTTCAATTTGTTAAAGAAGAATAGAAGTAATAGATGCAGTAGAGTCTAAATTCCTAATTTCGATACTTCCAGGTTCCATTAACTTTCAGCCTATTTTTATGAGAGCCTATTTTATTTATTAGAACGAAAATGATGAGTCGTGCTTCGAAGAAATGTTTTTTGCCATACGGTATGCAAAAGAAAATGAGTCTAGCTTCCAAGAAATGTTTATGTCATTACGCTATGTAAAGAAAATTCTTCGGGCTTTCAAGAAATGTTTGTATCAATACGCCATGCAAAGAAAATGCCTCGGTCTGCCAAGAAATCTTAATACCATACGGTACACAAAGAAAATGAGTCGGGCTTCTGAGAAATGTTCATAGCCATATGGTATGCAGGGAAAATGCGTCGCGCTTCCAAGAAAGGTTTATGTCAGTACGGTATGCAAAGTAATGCGTCGCGCTTCCAAGAAAGGTTTATATCAGTACGGTATGCAAAGAAAGCGAATCGGCTTTTAAGAAATATCTATACCCATTCAGTATGCAAAGAACTGCGTTGGACTTCCAAGAAATCTTTATACCCATACGGTATTCAAAGGAAATGAGTCGGGCTTCCAAGAAATGTTTATATCATTACGGTATACCAAAGAGATGAGTCGGGCTAAAAAAAATGTTTTATAAAGTTCTATAAACTTATTTGGCGCATTTTGTTATTATAGTACTAGGGTTTAATAAAACTCCTATTTTTTAATGCATGTATTTCCGTGTATTCCGAGTTTTCAACTATCGAATTATCGACATTTTTCTCGAATTATCGAGAGTCTACTGACAACCATCTTCATAATGGATACAATTTGGAGAAAAATTTTAAGATGTGATATGTAACAGGAAATCAACAATTTTAACTAATGTTATATTCTTAAAGGTAAACTTTGGACAAAAATATTTGGTTGAAAATAAAATGCCGTTTAATAATGTTTCTGTATAAAAAGGAGCTGTTTTAAAGCTTTTATATAGCTTAAAATTTATTTATATAGTATGTGACTAATTAGTGAAGAGGCTGCCATCAATGATAAACTTCCAGTATAATATTTGTATTTAGTCTATTAGACCTTAGCTAGTGAGAACTATTTACATCGATAAAAACAAAATAGTTCAATAAAAATCTCTCAAAAATTTAGTTTTTAATAAACAAACACACTAGTTCTCAACTGACTAGTTTCGACATTGATGTCACGTCCCTCAGTGCTTATCTACTACTGAAGGAAGGCGACATCTTCGCCGAAACTAGTCTGTTGTGAACTAGTGTGTTTGTTTATAAAAAACTAATTTTTTGTGAAATTTTTAGTCAACTATTTTGTTTTTTTTTTTTACCGTTGTGAATAATGTTTGTAGTTAGAAATATTTTTTTGTTGTAAAAGATTTTGTGTTTATTAAACTTTTATCATCAAAAAGACTATTTCAAATATCACAAAACCGTGTACTTAGTTAAAGGTTTTAGCGTTTTTGTCATTTACACCACCATTGTTTATTAACATTCATATCGTATAGGGAAGAGGTAAACACTTATCTGTGAACGTAAAAACCCTCATCAGTTCGCAGCAAAGTACAGTGTCTGTTTTTACTTGACTAAACAGCAAGCCTAATGACTTGTATTTACTGAGATAATATCTAGTTAATAGCGCGCGTGTAGTCTCCCACAGCGTGTGCAGCTACTTGAATGACTAATCACAGCAGTTGTGTTTAAGTGAATAAAAACATCGTTAAAATCGTTTGTGCCAATTAATTGTGACAAAACGTAATGTGAAACATTTCTTCTTCTATTTTGTTTCGTCAATTTACTTTATAGGACCCTCTCATTCAATACTTTTTATTCTTCATAGCAACATTAATTCATTCTCTCTCTAGACATTTTTTTATAAGCTTTTCAATCTTTCTTCGCCTCTTCTTTTAGCCAAAGAAATATTTGTTACCCCTTCCCTGTAAATACCATACGCTACTTAGTCTATTATAGCAAGCTACTACATCTGTTGCTGTTATATCAAGTAACTTTTCTTGAAGTATAACTTCTAATGACTCAGAATATACAAATACTTACAGGAGATAGGTTTGGTAGATCGTGACGTCATCACTTGGAAATGTTATGAAAAATGCGTGCAATGATTCTCTCTAGCTCAGGTGTTAAAGCAAGAGAGAATTTTCTCCTCTCACTCAGTCAAGAGAAGGATAAGTTTGGTGGATTCAGATAAATTTCAACAACTTTACAATTTTCATTTTATGCACTACGTTTTACCCTGCTCAGATGCTTATCATTTTTATAAATGAGCTTATACATTCTAACTATTAGGCGTATACGTTTATTCGTTTTTATTTAATTTAGAGTTGTAGTTCTCCACTTATTCCATTGAAAATTTCCCGCTTATCAAAGAATTTATGTTTCTTCAATTTTGAAATTTCAGTGTATTCTGATTTCAGTGAAAACTATTTCAGTTTTTTGGTCTCTTTAAGATATTAATTTTACCATTATATTTCACAATGGCTTATTACTTTTTAATAAAATAAAATTTCTCTTGTTTAGTTTACGTTCTTCTCTCTCAATTATTCTACAAAATGTCTTAATTTTAAGAAAGGTTTCTAAATTATTATAAAATGGATTGACTTTTGCGAAGAGTTTCGTTTTTACTTTAAAGTTTTTTAGATAACCAAATACTCATTATTATCTGCATCTGATAAAACTTCGTTTTACTCAAATGTCGTATTATAAATAATATAAATTACTAAAATAAATATATACATATCTATATATATATATATATATATATATATATATATATATATATATATATGAAAACAAATTGAACAATTAATTGAATTATATGGTTCAAAGCTTTTTGTGGGCAAATAGTACCAACAGCAACAGGAATAATTAAGAATATCAGGCATACAAGTGTTAGCTAACACTTGTATGCTTGATATTCTTTATTATTCCTGATAATGTTGGCACTGTTTGCCAACGAAAAGCTTTAAATTGTATAATTCAATAAATTAATCTTGTATTTGTATTTCTCTTATTTATTTCATTGTTACACAAGATTACATATTTTATTATATGTAAATGTTGTTTCTAATGTAAACTGTATTTTTTGTAACGCTTATCAGCATAGGTAAAATCAACTCGGGAGCGGTTAAGGCTAGGCCGAAGCTGTAAACCAACGTCCCTTCTCTAACAACATTATGATCAAATTAAATTTCCCCTTGTAATATTTTCCCGACGTAATTAAAGGTGTTGTATCAGCTTGTATGTAAAGTGAACTCGTAAATAGAGATGACTGCCACGGTGGAGGTGTAGTGACGTGATAAGGGTGGGTACGAAATGCAATTAGGCGAGAGAGGGAGGGAATTTTATTAAGACCCTGTAAAGTATTTCGTGGTGGGGAGAGATAATGGAAGCTAAATAACATGGCACATGAAACTTCCTCCAACAACACTGACGAGAAAAATCTCGCCTAATGGCAACATAATCATTAAATTAACTGGTATATAAAATATATAAGCAGTATGAAATATAAAGTAAATTGAAGTGTAGTAGAGTATTATACAGAGTATTATGTGTCAATATAATATGTAAACTTTAAATAAAGAAAACTAAAAAACTTTAAATCACAAAAATATCAAATACTCCCAGGTCTAGTGATGTGAGTTTGCTGGCATACTATATTTAATAAAAAAAATTCCATAAGCAAACGAGTAACATATTTTTATCGCTTGGTTAGGCTTAAAGATGACAAAAAAAATTTTTTCCTTGTAAGCGTTTCGTAATATAACTTTCGAATAAAAAAAAAAAATGCTTTCAGTTTCTAATGAAGGGGTGTTTTCTTTCACACGTCTGATCTATTTTGTGAACAGAAGTTCCTTTTTTGCACAGTTCAATCTTTTCCATTATGTAAAATTGTGTAGTTCCACTTATCGTTCAAGCCTAATGCTTAGATGTAAAGGAAACGCGTCATAGACTGTAATATTATTAAAACAATTCACAGTCTGTTCCTAAGGTTATTCTTCGTTCAAGTCTTTTCCTAGTGTTAAAGATGTCGAGTAAAAGATTTAAAAGGCTAAGCTTGAAATACTAATAAACAAAAACGAAAAGGTAATTCTAAGTTTTTACTAAGTGTTATAAATGTTGAGTAAACTTATTCTAACAATAAGTCTGAAATACAAATAAAATACAATAAAAATTATTGACTCAGATATTACGCTTTGTGACTACATGATTCACGCAATTTCAGATGTAATGTACGCAATTTCATTACAATTTCAGATGTAATGTACGCAATTTCATTACAATTTCAGGTGTAATGTACGAAATTTGAATACTATTTCAGGTGTAATTGACTTTTTGATGGGATATAACTTAAGAAGGTTGTCCACTTCTGAAGTTTTCTACTCATAATTTCTTCTCTTGCTTGATATGTATCAGCGGAAAATATTTACCGATTTTTTAGTGCGACTTGGAAGCAAGAAGTGAGCAATATAAATTGTTTTATTTATGTGAAATATTGTTATGAAATACTGGAAATAAAGTTTTAGACACGTTTGTAATGGGAAGATGTTATAATTTAGTGTTAGAAAGGAAAACGCAATGGAATGCACACATGGACAAAGTGAACGTGAATTAGAAAATCGCTCGTAATACGTCAAGTAAATTCATAATGGGTTTAATTTGGGTTTTAATTTGACACTAATCCTTGCAGGATGATGAATAAATATCGAACCAACATAAGGCATTTTGAAATAACGAAGAAAGAAGAAGAAAAACCACTTGTTACGCGTATTCTGAAACCATTTCTTAGTTCCGCTTTTGACATGTATAGCTGATTACACGTAAGCTGGCGCGTGACCTCGAAGGGCGAGCACAGGCGAAGGGGAAGGATAGAGGGGGCAAAAGACCGTTCAACAGACATTGTAAGGTATGGTATTTGTACTACAATGATGTAGATTTGACAAGGTCGAAATTTCTCTATAAATATTATTTTACCTGATTTGTCATATTAACCAGATCCTTTACTTGAAGTTTTGAATAAATTGATTTATATCAGTCTTCTAAACGACCACAACGCCTGCAATATCATTGGCCTTTGGTGCAACACGCACTACAAAAACCAATGTTATTGAAGAGGACTACTTTTTGTTCTCTATCGATTGATCGCGCGCAAGCTTACAAGCGACCACCTGTACTACATCTTCCGATTTACAAAATGCTTCCTGTATTAACAAAAGTAACTAACGACGCAATGTATTTTACAACTGATTTATAAAAAAACAAACGGAAATTCTGGAATAAATTTTGTATTAAAATTTAAAAATATAATTTACCAAATAATTCTATTCCAAGAGAATTGTTATCCTACTTAATGTACATATCGCTTGATAAAAGCAAATACATTTTGTGAATGCCTAATGATTTTATAGAATGGCTCGGAAAAGTACTCTAAGTAATAACTAAATATTATATTACTTTACTTTGTAAAATTTGAACACAATTTTAAAGAAAATCAACATATTTTATACACTATCTAGACGTAACATGGTTTGCTAATATGAGTTTA
Organism: Prosapia bicincta; assembly: GCA_036971475.1. NCBI lineage: Eukaryota > Metazoa > Arthropoda > Insecta > Hemiptera > Cercopidae > Prosapia > Prosapia bicincta. The sequence goes on from JBAIZL010000004.1 coordinate 110,961,169, forward strand.
TCTGTAACCTGTATAATAAAAACAATCAAATAAGGTTATTATTTTGATACAAAATGGTCAGTTTAGTTTGTAAGATAAGTATTGTAAATTGTAATTTTGTAATAAGACCCTCTGATGATGCTAACATGATCTTCGAAATGTGCATAAGTGTTTAACCTTACGTAACATGTATATTAGTTATTGTTGACTTTTTATTGTTAATGAGGTTTTTTCAATATTTTATTGTGATTATTAATTTGAGATTATTTATTTACTGTTTCATCTTGAAAAGTAAAATATTAGAACCAGAATCGTGCCGATTAAGGGAGATTAGTCACGGTTCTAAAACTAAAAGAATCGATTTATCTGGATCGTTACGATTCCCAGTCGACTTTGCTCAAGAAATTTTAAATAGAACTATCTCTTAACCAGCACATCCACTACACCACGACACCTTTTCAAGAGACTATAGCCAAACTGTATGGTTGAGGCCCCTAAAAAAGATCTAACCTAGCCTTGAATGTTCACCTACCCTTCGATTGTCCCTTATGGACAGCCTCATTCGGCTTTGGCTTCCCTTCATGGGGCACGGGGGATTCGGTGCCACATTCCAGTTCGCCTGGTCTTACGTGACTAGAAAGATTTCAATCGCAGCCTTCATTTATACCCAGGACAATCCATCAGCTTCTGATAATATCCACGCATCTCTTTCTCTCGGCTAAAATTTCTGTTAAAAATATTAAAACCCGCTTTACTGATTAACCCCCACCCTTCTGAAATTCATTCGCACTTCCCTTAACTTCCCAACAATCTTCACCCTTATATCATCCTACCTAGGGCAGTCAAATAGAATATGCAGAGCTAAGTGTAGTCGATATCCTAATAAAACCAAAAAATTTTAAAACTTGACAATTTAAAAATATATCAACTCATGTCTAACAGTTTTCGTTAGAATATTTCTTCATAAAATAATTATTGTTATTTTACAATTGACCTCCCGCTCACATGTTCTAATTTAGTAAAGCCGTTGTTTTACTTCCATTTAAGGTTACTCATAATGATTTATACCATGACCTCGTATAGCTTACAGTAGCTATATCATCGAGAGAAAGTGCCGTAAATGAATTCCTTTTTGAATTTTACAATGCATCACTGAAAACCTATTGGTGTCAATTGCAAGTCTCTATGTTCTACCGGCCAGCTGTTTGGTCGGAACAGTGTTGACACATCCAGGCTGGCCATTTCAAGAGTGTTGTACATAGTAAAAGCAGGTTATTAATTCAGTAAACATGGAAAACACTAAATACTTGAAATAATTGTACATGATGTTTGGGAAAATCAGAGTTGTTACAAAGCCAACCTCCCCTTCGCACTCGTCACCAGACTGGGTTAGTAGAGTATCATAGACTAGTCTGGGTGTAAAATGCATACTTTACAGTAGTAGTGTCTTTGTGACAGTATTTAACACATATTAAAAAAACTGTTAAACAAATAATAGGAGCGTAAATTATACATCGAATTTTATTTCTTTAACGTGTATAATTTAAAAAGTTTATTTAAATTTTTAAAAAAGACTAACGATTGAAAATTGACACAATATATATATAAATATAAAATACGTTTTCTTGTTTAATAATTTAAAACAACACAGGTTATTCAAATACAAGAATATTTATTATTTTATATCCAACGGATATAAAATAATAAATATTCTTGTATTTGAATAACCTGTGTTGTTTTAATATATATATATATATATATATATATATATATATATATATCAGGAGAGTGTGAGCTAATAGAAGGAATTCAATATAATTAGCAAAAGCTTTTGATTGTTGGCGTTAACAAAATTAAAATGTAGACCTAGACTAATTGACTTCGAAAAACCACAATATTTTAAAAAACGCATATTGTTTTTAAAATTACTACAAATTTATTAGAATAACACTAGTGGAGGGAAATCAAGAAATTTTATTTGACTACAGAGTGTAATTCGGACCATAAAGTCTTACTAAAGCCCTAAATAAATCTTATAGTCCTACTATTTTACATTTTACGAACGAACTTTCTACTAATTTTAAGGATGATATATTGTAACAATTTTTTTGTTTAACATTGAGGTATACATATAAAAATAATTTAAATACTTTAATACTTTAAAAATTAAAAACTCAACTGGTGTTTAAAGGTTTTAGTAAATAATGGTGTACTTGGTTTAGCATTAAAGATAAATTATGTATCGATCTTGACTTAGACTAAATATAAATTATTTCTTCCCTTCTTTATAGTAGTTTTAATTAGTAATTTAAAACATATTAAAATTTTTACATAATGCCCTACATAGATAATAATAATAATAATTACATAAATAATTATAATAATAATTACATAAATAATTATAATAATAATTACCTAAATAATTATATTAATGATTACATAAATAATTATAATAATAATTACATAAATAATTATAATAATAATTACATAAATATTTATAATAATAATTACATTAATAATTATAATAATAATTACATAAATAATTATAATAATTTTATCGTTAATACATATAATTAGAACGTTAAATAATAGTAACTTCAACTATAAGCAAAACAATATTTTATTAAATCCCAATTAATTAAATTACATTTAAACCATTTAACATTATCTTACGATCAGGACTAAAACATATTACAATAACAAAAGATAACAAATGCATTTTGTTATTGTAGCAAGTGTTCGACTTGTGAATGCAAAAGAAATATTTAAATAGCTGAAACGTCGATGGACATATTGAATTAAATAACAAATTATATGTTTCGTTCTTACATTCATCATTGTACTGATTACCTAAAAACCACCAATAAAGTAAGTACATTAAAGTGAAAAAAATATAATTGTTTCCTTTTTGAAAAGGTTTTTACAAGACTAATTTTGCAAATCCTATTAGTTCATGTTCACGCTCTCGTTATGTATACATTGTTAACATTTTTAGTTGTTAATAAAATACGTTTTATTAATCCACTTAGATTCAATACAATTTTTTAAACCTGTAGTGGATATTAATACAATTGTTTCAAATAATAATTCATTTTTAAATTTATCGAAATAATTTTAATTTTATATGAGAGAAAAACTTTTCACATAAGGGGTAGGGTATGCAATATAGATATTTTGTCTTATTCGGCTTAAAATAACTGATATCGTTAGATTTCATAACAGCTGATTATATGTTACAGGTTATGTGGTAGAGCAGCTTTTTCAATGCATAATTTATGTTGCTTTATTTATATGATTGTAATTATTTAATAAAAAGCAACTAAAATAAAATTTTTCTTTGTTGGCTTGAGTAGGAAATGACTTCAAACATATTTTGTTTATGTCACTTGTTTATTTTTATCTTACTACTCAAGCTTCCATTTTTTATTCATTAAGATTACGAATATTATCATTAAGAGAAGTGCATCTAAACTAAATATCCATATTTCCATAGGGTTCAAAAGTCTACTATATAAATGTTTAAACCTGCCGATAACGTTACAATAGACAGAATTATTTATTTAATTTTAATATAACACCATTTCATGTTCCTTTCACTATAATATGTCTGTTAATAACCAATGGACAGTTCTAGATTCACCTATAGTATTATTAATAATCTAAAACTAAGATACGTAACCATCTTATATGTTATAACATTGAGCACGCTCATACGTGATAAGCACTAAAGTATATCCGAACATTGCTTTTACTGAACTCTAACTGAAATGGCGTAGATAATGATAGAACCAAAATAATATGAATGGCGGAAAGTCGGAGACGATAATTAAACAAATACGAGATGCCTAGCACCTAGCGCTAAGCCACGAGGTTTTGCGTCTCGCCTGAAACTGTCATCGGGAGCACCGAATTGCAGTCAAGCGGAAAGAGGTAATCATTAGCTGTTCTCGTCAATAATGATCTGTTTTTTTCTATCCTAGCCGCAAAAAAGCCAACTTACGAAATATATTCGCGGTTAATAAAAACGTTACGAAAGATTCTACAACTCAAGCATCGGTGAAATGCGTTGTAATACGTGGATTTCAAGTTTGATGTTACTAATGGCTACATAGAATGCCAGAGTAGAGCTAAAATGAAGAATTTTTTAAACTGCGGGACGAATTTAATCCCACATATACAAGTTTACCTCTATGAGGATTTTATCAATACAGATGCACACTCGATATTACTCCGAATTATCAAAAAAAAGAACAATGATTAGCGGAGTCACAATATAGGTTAGCGTTCCAATTTGAGGGTTTGGAGGGAATTTAACCATTCTCTGATATGAACTAGTAGTCGAAAGGATACAAGATGGGTCATAGGTTACATAGGGGAACAATAAAATCAGTTAATTGCGAGTTGAATGAAATATAGGTTAGGTCTGTTGAGATATAATGACGTCACGCCTATATTGAAACATTTTTGTGAATAATACTGAACATTGTACTGACCAAAGTATTTACTTTTATTTGCCTGATTGAAGTGAAGGTGGTCTAAAGTAATACATGTCAAAAACAATGATATTACATGATTTAACTAACCTATGCTCGCGTAACTTCACCAAAGGGAACGTCCTACTTTGGATAACCAAATTACTCTCACTGTTGTCCAAAACGTTCTACGGAGAAAACATGAACAAATACTTACAGATTTGTTTACATTTGAGTACATGTTTCTGCCTTACATTACAATATTTTCCTCTGTTGACGCGTTTCGGAATTACTCCGTTGACACGTTGGAGAATGAGTCCATTTTAAAAACATATATCGTACTACTGTACGACATTGTTATGTTAGGAAAGGGAGAAAAATGTACTCACATATTAAGTGATTGTTTTTGTTTGAGTAGAACTTGTTTTGCTTTAATAAACTTTATGTAACTTTTTCCTGCTTTTTAAAATACAATGAACCAAGTTAAATTACAATCGCAGTTTATAGAGGTTTTGTAAGTAGAATATTTTAAGTAGAATGTCTTAAAAACATATTGTTTTCCTGTATATTTGTTTTAAGGTCTTTCAATATAAATACAAAAAGAATTTAGCGAAATAAAAACACACTAATAAAGTTCCATTTTAAAGTTTAAGGCCTTATATCTAAAAGACTAGCTGCATATGTGAAACTGTAGCATACGTAATGGTCTAAATAAATATTAAAATCCTAATATTTTTATCTGCTGGCCCATTAGTCACCTCTTGAATATGCAACTGTATTGTTTGCCATTAATACAATCACCAGCCTTGAACCACGGTCTGCTTTCGCAATGGGACATCTCACACGCCTTGTGTGCTTACGGTGTTTCTCTTTCCAAAATGTAATTAGTAGCCAGTAAATATATACGTCCGACCTGAGCTAAATAAAATCAAGGTCCGTGGACTGGGCTTTACGCAACTAGACATGTTACCGCCCACGTCACACCAGGTCATTGTTAAGGTTAAGCGGTTGTAACAAGTTCTAGGTATTTGTAGAGCCGGCTACTATCACCAGATGGCGACGACCTGGTTTTAAGCCGGTTTAAGGCCGTCATCTTTGAGTGTCAATATCCTCGTTTAGACATGTATACAAGTGCGGCCGGCTACTTAATCGGAGCATTGAAACGTCTGTAGGGTGATGGACGGTTTTACGTTGTCTGCGACAGTGTGTAAGAACTAGATAAAAATATATATCTTTAATCTTTGAAGTTTTATACTTTTATTTATTTACTTGCACCTATAAATGTAGCTTTCACTATAATGAGGACCGATATGGAGGTAGTCCGTCTAGCCGTACTTCAGGACCTTACTCACGCACAATGCTATAATTTGTGCTTATTCCCCGTTACAGAGAATCATACGTCTCTTCCTTAGTTCAATGTCCAAAGTTCTTGTTTTTCCTTCTAATACGTCATCTTCTAAACCAGGGGTTCCCAAACATTTTAGTACCACGCCCCCTCTTCTCTTATTTATTTATATAGATTTTTACAAGAAACATGAAATAACATTTCAAGTTTAATGCGCAAGGTAAATTTTAACTGATAAGAGGGAAATCTGTTAGTGAGATGGGTGATCTTGAATTTTTTAGACTAGTAAAGCTGTTTGAGGTCGTATTTTAGTAAGGGCACAACCCAAGTCATTAGCAACATCAAGTGTGTTCCTTTATTTTGTTTTATTTCAAAAAGTGCTGTTTTTTTGCACAAGTAGGTGCTTGAAAAAATACTACTCAAGTATAATTGAAGAACTGCCTGTGATAGACTTCTAAGTGTTTCATCCAAAATGAAGTTTTGAACATTGTGGCGCGGTTGCCATACTGAACGGCAAACATTCGTTTTGCGACACTTTTGTACTATAATTTTTTCCAAGCTCTGTCATGTTGGTCTAATTTCAAGTTTACAAAATTTCCACAACCTTTACTTATATTTCTATTATAAATGCACACATTTCATTTAAACTTTCTTGAAAATCATGTTCAATAAAATTACCTATGTAAAAAAAATATGTGGTGTTAATTTAGTTTTTTATTTTGATAAATTGTGTACTTAAATTTTTATTAAATGAGAATTAATCTTACTATTTTCCAACTGGTCTCACGTCCCCAGTTTGGGAACCTATGTTCTAAAGGGTGTAACCGGTAGACACCGCAATATGACCTCGGTAGAGTGTATGCGAGTGACACCTTGATCCTTCAGTTTATCCTACACCTGGTGGTTTAATGTCCCTTCTCTTACCTATCTGTTGCTCATTGCTACTTCCTGTTCCTTCTCGTGCGGTCACAGTCACATTCCCTTATCGCTTTGCAATTAGGAATCTAAGGGAGTAATTGGAAATTTAAAACCAAATACAATCAAAAGTCTTTATCCTGTTCCTTGTATTTCGAAGGAACAAAAGACCTTGGAAAATACGCCATCAAATACTGTGTGAATATCCGTTATGTCTAATCCACACGCTGTCATTTAAATCCCCTACTCAGTAATGTCCTTGAGAACCTACAGTTTGGGAATCTATGAATACAAAGCCAGTAAATAAGTTCGTTTCACCTAATCTTTTAAATAAATAATTTCATTGTAGTCATTAATTTTTAATAACAAATATATATTTTAATGTCGAAAGTCATGGGAAGATCATTTTTGAAATTTTGCAATATATATTTCGTAAATGCTCTTTCCAGTTTCTTGAATATTTCAAACATATTAGTAATTGAAATTGTGAATAAAACAAAAAAAATGCAAATGAACATAAAGTGTTTTTAAAAAAGACTTCAGTAATGATTGAGATGGTCTAGTACACCTTATTTACCGTACGCACACATGTACGACGATGAACATTTGAAATGCCATCCTGATTTTGACATGGGAAGTGAAGGCATTGTTTTATGGTACACCTACACTTGTACACTCGTGACTCTTGTGACAACGGAGAAGGGATATTTCATTTTGCAATATTGGCATTTTACAATATCGGGGCATTGTTTTATGGTCACGCAAAAGGCATTTTTACGTTTCAAACACTACATGTTCTTATTAGTGATTAATATAGGTAAGTGTGTAATGTGATGTCCATAAGAATCGTAACGTTTTTATTTTAAAGCATTGGGTTGAAAACAGAATTAGGCCTAGAGCATCTTGAATATTTCCTTTTTCATAGCGGGTAGCTATGGAGTACTTTAATTAAAATGGTCTTCTGTCTTTTCTTTAATTTTTTTTTGTATTTCCTAATTATTTTTGTTGTAATTAATTCGACTTCTATGCAAGTTTTCTTACAAAAAGCCTAAAAGATATTAAAGGTCTAATTTGACGATGGAACACACTTCCTTAAAAAGGGCGACCTCATTTAGACAATAGTAAGTGTTACTACAGGCAAGCTTTTTCATATTGGCATATATTAAAGAGTTTTGTAAACAAAAACTATTAAAAAATAAATTTCTCAAAAACGAAAAGAAAATGCAAAATTGTATAAACAAAAGAGCCGTTTTTGAATGTTAAAAAAATACACAACACACATCCGCTTTTATTACTTCTCTCTTTATCTCGACGTAGAAGGTCAGAGAACCCACATTTCTAAGAGCCAAAAGTCTGTAAAGCTTTCTATAAAGACGATTCATCTTATAAACAAACCCGCCCTCACTTTCCCACCTTCTCACTTCCCCTTTCTATTGCCTTTTTGTTTGCTTTTTCCTCCCGTTGTGTGGTTGGGAACTCTGATGCCAGTTATTATCTGTCTATCTACAAATAAACTTCGTGCAATGAACTGTCGAATTTTTGAACTACAAAAGCAAAACTTCTGGCGTTCTTATAGATTATAGAACAAAATATCCTGTTTGACGACCATAGGTGTACGTTTAGAGTTTAGTTCTGTATTAAATATTGCTTTTAATAATGTTTCGAGGCGAGAAAAAATTATATCGGATAGTTTACTTTTAGTTAAATATGTTACAAACGTTTAGTGTGATAAATCATTTTCTTAACTGGCTAGTTATATTTAACAGACAACAACCACAAAATACATTACAAAAACAAAAATAGCTTTCCAATGAACACATATCACATACTGTGGTATTTGAATTGAAATGAAGGGATGGTCTTTTATTAAAGATTTCAAAATGAAGAATGTAAAATATTTACTGGAAACCATTTCAAAAATGCATGAGAAAACAACACTGCCAAACAAAATAATGAAGTGTTTATTTAATTCGAACAATATCTAAAAATATTGGTAACATTTTTAAAGATAACATTAACCGTTACGATGTAAACTGTATCCTTGAAGAGAAGGGGCTTGTACGTCATGCATTACTTGGCATTTGTCTGGAATAAAGTTTCGGAACGTAATAAAGTAGCAGGTGTTCTTATGTAACTATATATCCTTCAGATATTGCGCGGAATACCATCAGCTGCTAGAGGTAACATCCCCCAGCACACAATACACGCTGAATATATTGAGCGAAATTAACATAAAGAGATTGTGTGTCATGTGTTAGGCCTACTGTGGCGTCTACTTGGATGAAGGCTCTAAGGGAAGAAAATACGGGTAAAATTTCATACAATAAGAGCGACATTGTAAACGTTTATCTGAAAACATTAAAAGATGTCTCTGTTTCACTTGATTAGATTTGTGTTTTTTGGTAATGCCATAAAGTATTAGACTTTCGCGAAAAGGTTTCATTTTACACGAAAAGAAAACATTTATTTCATTACTCTCTCTCTCTCTCTCTCTCTCTCTCTCTCTCACACACACACACACACACACACACACACACACACACACACACACACACACACACACACACACACACACACACACACACACACACACACACCTACACACACCTACACACACACACACACACACACACACACACACACACACACACACACACACACACACACACACACACACACACACACACACACGCACACACATTTATTAGCTTTAATGTCGTGTAAGCATAACGTAGAGCCGTATAAAAGTAACATTAGTGTGGACATTACGTAATAAAAAAATATAAATTACGTAGTTTATCTTGTAATTGTTGATTTTTTTTTTTAATAATCATTGTTTCCTCATCTAAAGACAATTTGTTTTGAACGCTATGCTGTTTCTGTGTTAAGGTTTTAAAATACTATGAAACAATCTTCATTGCTTGTATTTTTGTTTTATCACATTTCACCCTGTCGTAGTTTACTCTCTCTCTCTATCACTCTCTCTCTCTCTCTCATACACACACACACAGTCACACAGATACACGCACTTGTTACCTTGAACATCTTTACCCAGGTCGTATAATGGTAGCTTAAGTGTGGCCAATATTAAATAAGAATTTTAATAAAATTTAAACTAGGTACTTTATTTTTTATCTTACTTTATACAGTTTAGTGTGTTTTATTGCTTTCATAACGAATGTTTCCTTATCTAAAGGTAAATAATTTCGATAACTTTGCTCATTTTGTGTTATGTTTTTAAAGTACATTCAAATAATCTTTATTCCTTGAAATTATAATATTTAATTTCACCATGTTTTATAACGCAGTTTTGTAATTTTTGGTGTTGAACTATTTTATCTCATGTGTTCTGCGATGTTATAGTTTTTTTTTGCGAATGTGAATTTTTTTAACGAAAGGCCGGAAACTACTGGTGTTCTGGTCAATAGGTAAACTTAGATTAGGTGAAAAAAGGATGCAGGGAGGTACACAACTAGAACCTCTATTTATTGGCAAGGTTAATGGTTAATAAAATGGAATCCAAGTTCTACGAAAGTTCATATATCCAGAAGGAAAAAGGGGAGTGCTTGAAAATGTGTAGGGAATATATGGTGCGAAAAGTGAAATTTGGCAAATTAAGTGTGACAGGCGTTATATGGTTTAAATAATTAGAGTTAGTTCTATTTTGATCTTAGTTTAACATTCAAAATTTAGTTTGTAATAATTGTTGAATATTTATATTGTTGCAACATACGAGTGTTACATGCTTAAAGAGGTATTATTGAAACATTGTATAGTTACGTACACTTTAAGGGAAATTTTGGTTTTGAGTTTCATTGAAAGCATTCTATACTTAGATATTATTACTAGAGGTTAGTGAGATATGTTCTACACTTAGGTAAATATCTTTTGATTTAGAGACTTAGTGACCTATTCTATATAGTGATCCCTCGTTATTCCTCATGTTCCCCGAATCTACCGCGAATAGTGAAACCAACTGCATATGGAAAGAGGAGGGTTACGTTCCACATAAAAAATGTTAAAAATAATCACAGATATACTGTACACTTATAATACAGTATGGTATAATTACGTACTACGTAATTACATAAAAATTTATTATATATATTTATTTACGTTTTCCTAATCCGCAAACATAAAAATTCTGTTAGATACGCACTGTCACACACACAGACACAAGTATTTGTTATTGGTAAACACTATCCACTAAATGTTTAAACTCTTAAGTTTTGATACATAATCTTTTAAACACTGTTATTTTGATTTTTAGAAAACTCACTTATTTTGTTGCGATTTTTGTCTAGTTCCTTTCATACTTCTTTATATGGCATATCGATAGTGCTACTTCCAGCTCTCGATTAAATTTTAATTCCCATTCTAAAGAGATATCAATTTCAGTACGGGTGTAGCTAACTGTTTCCCTAAACATACATTTCTCCGTCAGATTTAAATGTCAACTTCGGTGATACATTTTTTAAGATTTCTTCGTTTTCGTTATCCGAGATAGGCACAGGTTCGTTAGTAATAGGCCTAGTTTAGTACAGTATAACGGATGTTTGGAGAATTATCAGATTTCTTTGTGATAAATAACTACAGTACTATAGAAAATTGATAAGACGAGAACACATTATCCTGTAACCTGGAGAGTGACTATACTGCCTTTCTTGTCTTTTTTTAAACGATACATATTAGCGGGATATCCTGTAATTTTGCCAACCGCGAATAACGAACCAGAGAATAGCGAAGACCTTCTGTATTCTATTTATTGTTTTGTGTGGTAAATGTTTTTAAATTAATTATATAAATTGTAAAATAATTTCTAAGTGTAAAGTCTGTGAATACAACAAGCATATAAACACACACACAGACACACACACACACACACACACACGGAGTAAACACAATGACGCAATAGCTTATGGGCAGGGTCGGCTAGCGTTCACAAATTGATTGCATATCGAAATATCGAACGCTTTCAAGTGGCCGTGTATTGCCACACTATCGATGGAATTGTCCAAATATGACAATTAGATACGCTTGAGCGAGCCGTACATTAGAGCAAAGCGTTTTACGTTTCCTGTACAATTAGTGTTTACCATTAATATCTTGCCTTGAACCAGTTGACCGGTGTTTGATAGAGAAAGGCAAGAATAGGAAATATTTGGCCTAATGTTTGTATATTAATGCAGGTGTGTGGCGTGTGAGATTGATCTGAACAATGTTTTTGTCTTGTCAGAGTTTTAAAAACCTTGTGTTATGATTAGCTACGGTTGATGTAATTTTAGTCCCCCGTCTCTTGACGCAATACGTTGGAATTGATGAATTATTAGTTTATGAATAATTTTACATTACAAAAAATTATCGACAAATTGTATTCATCTAATTAATTGAGTTTTTAAAACATTATCGATACTTGTAAACATATTGATACTTGTCAATATATCGATACTTGTAAATATATCGTTACTTGTAAATATATCGATACTTGTGAATATATATAAAGACTTGTGATTATATATCGATATTTGTGAATATATATCGATACTTGGGAATATGTTGATACTTGTGAACATATCGATACTAGTGAATACTCTAGAATTACTTGACTATTCTCACATTATCAATGGTTTAAATCGAATCAGCAAAATAGGACCGATTATATATATATATATATATATATATATATATATATCTTAGGATATAAATTAATAAATATTCTTGTATTTGAATAACCATAACCTATGTTGTTTTAATATATATATATATATATATATATATATATATATATATATATATATATATATATATATATATATACACACATACACATGTATATGTATGTTTGTGTCTGTGTGTATGTGTAGGTATGTGTATATATGTATATATGTGTGTGTTTACCACAACGATAAACGAATATAACGACTGTTAAACTATAAGCTGTACCATTCGTTGAAATTCCAATACCAGGAAAGTTTTCTACGTCTGATATTGTTCTTTTCTTTGATCACCCCTAGAATTAGGAGTCACATTAGTGAGTATTTTTCTCTCCCCTTTACGTGCCCAAAATTTTTATTTTTCACCTATTTATAGTGGTTATTAATGCACGTTCTTTCTTCATTTTATTCAACACCGCTTCATTTGTTACTATTTGTATCCATAATTTCCCCCATATTGTCCTGTGATCGTAACATAAATTCACTATAATAAATTTAATCTTTTGCTTGACGTTTATCATTTAAAAATTTATTTTAATTTTATGTGGAATATTGAAACGTTATACATTTTAAAAATTATTAAAATGTAAGTTGTTTAAACATTGAAGTATTTTTTTATTGTTATTATATTTTCAAATTTGTTATATAGCCATTTTTGTTAAAAGAAATTGCAGAAAAATTAGGAATTCTTTTTAAAGAAACCATATTAAGGTAGGATATTTACTGATTCTTCTCAAAAACATAAATTTGTTTCTCTTTTCGTGGATTTTCTTGTCATTGACTTTGGCAAAACGTTTAAGTTTAAACTTAGTAATAATCTTTAGCAGTTTTATAAATGGCGTTCAACTTCGACAAATATTAATATTAGTAAGTTTAAACAGTAAACATTTTTTTTATAGAGCGAACATTGTTTTAAGAATGGTTTACAGGAGGTATATTGTTTCGAGTGTCCACAATTTGTTAGAGAATTTTAATGCGGTCAGCTGTTTATTTTTAATAGCGGATAGGGAATGAAATGGGTAATCAGTTATAATTTAAAATGAGTCGAAACTATGAAACAAAATCATAGACTCTTATGTTTCAATTATTTGCTGAATATTTGCCGTAAACTGGGAATGTAATCTAAACCTTCTAATCCGAAAACATGTAATTATTTCTCCAAGTAAATGTAGAAACAGGCAAATGGTTTTAGTCCTTGAGTCGCCGAAATAAAAGATTCAATAACGATGTAAACGCCTGTTTCAAACAGAACTGCTACCTGTTGTAAATGCTGTCTGGACTGAAAACTTACGCAAAGGTTTTCTTTGTTGTTGAAACAGCTCGAAACTGATACAGACAGTTGAACCTTAGAAGATATTCTGTAGGATTTAATTTTTATTACAAATTTTAAACTTTAGTTTTGGACTTACAAACCCATCCTTCACTTATTCTCGAAAACGAAATCCTATTTCGATGTATATTAAACGTATAAAACTCACTAAAGTAAAATAATTGATCTATTAATTCTAAATACAAATATTTATGTTGTAAAAATATTATTGATCATGATTCTTCAAATGATCATGACAGATTCATTGATCAAAAATGTGAGGAAAATTCGGAAATATGTTGGGTTCAATCCATTAATATAAGTTAAATCAATTAGACGAAAACATAGTGTTTACAATATAAATTTATTTTATCGCCCCTTTATGTAAGATATTCTCCTGTGGGTTGATTCCGTCACTTGTTAATTGTAATGGAAACATTTATTCCATTTGCTTTATGACGTAACCTCATTCAAATGTATATTGAAATGCAAATGTAATTTTTTAAAACGCGAGATTCCCATTCATAAAGAAATATTTTATAACAATCGACAATCTACTGCACTTGCAACATTATGTAACCTCATTTAGCCATTAATTAAATAAGTGCAATTTCATTACAGGCATAATATTTATTATAAGAGTTAAAGGAGTCAAAGAAACCTGGATAACAGATGTGACAACATAGGAAACATGAAGAATTTTTAAAATCTAAAACTATAATTAAAAATCTGTAGAAAATTAAGCCATCTCAAGTCAAAATGTTTGCTAATTATTTATGCGAACGAACCCGAACATTTTAAAGGAATGGATAAAATTCAAAGATTGTACTGTAACGCAGAGGAGAAACCAGTTTAGAGTAAATATCCGCACTGTTTGGTAACTCTTGCATTCTCTGCGCCCCCTTTATAAGGAACCTCAAATGTGCTCCCCCCCATTTATATTTGAGCAAGAATTACAATCTGAGTCTGAAACTGGAGCTAGTAAAGTCAATTAAACATCAGATAATTTTTTGTAATTTTTTTTATAAATATTTATGCAATATATAAATATATTTGATCATACAACTGATAATTCTGCAATTCTACAGTTATAGACTTGATTCGGGCCTTGCACAACATATATCTTTAAAAAATGTTGAAAATGGATAACGTAGACCACAATTTAACGTCACGTATATCAATCTCTCTCTCTCTCTCTCTCTCTCTCTCTATATATATATATATATATATATATGTGTGTGTGTGTGTGTGTGTGTGTGTGTGTGTGTGTGTGTGTGTGTGTGTGTGTTATGTGAACGAATAATGTGAACTTGACTAAATAAAATGTTTACTAGAATAGATTCATGCTTTCATGCTTACGCATACTTTTCTATTGTCCAGCAGGTAAAACAGGTTTAGTTTTAGTGTGTAGCAAACTCTTGTACAGAGTAGTCGACTCCACTCCAACTGAATGTATAACAGTTGAATTTTTGTTAAGCTAAATTAATGTAACAGTTTTCAAAATTAAATGTTTCTTAATTAACAAAGGTTTATAAAAACAAAATTAATTTTTAAAAACCTTTCAAGCTTAACGAAACACAATGACGTAGTTCAGTAGGCGCACGTCACGTCAGTCTACCTGCTGGTACACCTAATTAATTGTGGATGCACACCTCTCGTCTGTAGGCAGTTTCAGTGCACTTATGCACGCCATTTAAAACCATCTACGCCCCCCAGTTTCAGAATTCCCGTCCTAACTAATTTTCTTGGAATAGCCTATATCTATTTGTAAGAAGTACAACGGACCGTTATTCACTAAACACAGTGTAGGCGGGATGGTCTAATCTTGTCAATCGATAGTGTTAACGTTTTTACTATATGTTTCTATGACCTTTCTTGTGACCAATATCTGTCAGCCACCATACATAAATATAAATATATTACACATTGGGATAAATAAAGTATGGTTAAAAATATCAAGAGATCGTGAAGGACAATCAATCTAGGAAAGATATAGTGAAGAGAGGAATTAATTACAAAAGCTCAAAAAATATTGAATACCAAGTTATAAATGAAAAGAACATACCAATAACTATTTAGACAACTAAACTTATAAATTTGGCTTTTTACTGAACGTTTAGATGGTATCTTCAAATCGTTTTAAAACAAAAACTGTTGGGTTAAGAGAAACAAAATGTTTTTCTTTCAATGGTCAACTATTCTAGGGAAAATAGACAAAGATATAATTGTCTAAAGAATCACTCAATTTGTCCCCAATACATAGTCTATTAGATTAAAAGAAAAAAAAATATCCTTTCCTAAATCGGTGCCCTTTCTAAGGAAAATATACAAAGATATAATCGTCTAAAGGATCCTTCAATTTGTTTTCAATACATACTCTATTAGATTAAAAGAAACAAAATATCCTTTCCTTAATTGGTGCCCTTTCTAAGGAAAATATACAAAGATATAATCGTCTAAAAGATCCCTCAATTTGTCCTCAATAGATAGTCTATTAGATTAAAAGAAACAAAATATCCTTTCCTAAATGGGTGCCCTTTCTAAGGAAAATATACAAAAATATAATCGTCTAAAGGATCCCTCAATTTGTCCTCAATACATAGTCTATTAGATTAAATGAAACCTAATATCCTTTCCTTAATTGGTGCCCTTTCTAAGGAAAATATACAAAGATATAATCGTCTAAAAGATCCCTCAATTTGTTTTCAATACATAGTCTATTAGATTAAAAGAGACATAATATCCTTTCCTAAATGGGTGCTTTTTGTAAGGTAAATATACAAAGATTTAATCTCCTAAGAGATCCCTATACTGCAGTGAATTTGAATGTTAATTAAACATGCAGCATAGATTAAGTTTTTTAGGATTACAACGATCTTGAAACAAATCGAATATTTGTGGCGTATTGAAATGGTACAGAATGTTGGAGAAAGGGTCTTTGCTTGACAAAGTAAGTAAAACACTTGAAAACGAAACTAAAGGTTCTGAGTTCGATTAATAGTAGTGGAAAATATTTTTTGTTGGTTTTTCAGCCCCCAGATGAACTTAGCCTGGGTCAAAAGGTAATAATGGACTTTTGAAGACTAATGATTTGTTTTTGGTTGAAGCCACGCTACTTCCTTTAAATATAGAATGCCCCATATTTAAGTTTAGCTCTACCCTGCCTCTTCTTATTTATGTTAGTGGTTTAAAAAAAATCCTAATTATTGTAAAATGTTGGAGTAATATACACATTGGAGCGGTTACGGTAACAGTTTTATAACAGCATTTTTATGTGTAACCAATCAAAACATTCGGAATAAACACAATGAAGAATATTCTAAGATATAGACTAGAGCTGTTTACAAGGCGATGATTTTGGAACGTCACTGTATCTGTAACATACAAGTACATTCATGAGTAGAAAATGGACGCTACTGGAAATGTTATCATTATTTGTATTATTATTTGAATATTAGGTTTAAGACTTTAATGTAAACACTAAACGTGTAACAATGTTTTAAAACTAACGTCAGTAATATGGAGAAGAACAAAATAGGCGCTACTAAGTAAAATTAAACGTTTAATGAATAAACGTAACTCAACATATAAATATTTTAAATTAAATTACCAAAGGTAAGTCTATTTTCCCTTAAACACGAATTTTCTTCTTACTTTTGCGAATTCGTTGTTTTAAAACTAAATTTATTAAAGGCGAAAAGCTCCATTACCATAAACTAAAAAACACTTGGCTTTACGTGTTAATTGTGCAATGCGGTTAAGTAGACTGTAGAGATTCGATTTAGCCCTCCACGTTTTAGTTTTACAAAATCTCATCTTCTGAAATTAAATGCTGCTATAAAAAGTAATTGATAAAGTATCCTTAATGTTTTTTCCTCAATAGTCGTAACTTACCTTTCTCTAGAGTCTTGTTTTTTAATGACTACTTTAGGATTAGTATTTGGTAAAAGAAATATAATTTATGTTTTAAGTCATGCTGTTTTAACTCCACAATATTTATAACAGTCTAAATTTGATAGTACTGAGGTTTTGTAAAACCAAGCTAAGAAGTAAATATTTTCCATGTGTCTAGACGTTTTACTATTAATAAAATATTTTCATATCATGACATTCACTTAAAATTTGCCATTTCTTATTTTATATAAACAGTAACTTAAAAATATCTTAAAAACTTAGATTGTTTTAAAGATATTAAGTTTTAAAATATTAAATATATATTTTTTTTCTTAGAAAAATTAGTTGCACTACCTTCTTTCGTAATATAAAATATTTTATTTTTTTATTTTAACATATACTTTGAAAAGTACATTAAACCCCTATTTGTCTACATAATCGCTTTTTTCTATAAATTTTTGGTAATGTGGTAAATGTTTTTGTCAATACAGGGTCATACCCTTATTATGACGTCATAATAGTTAACAATCTTTCAACGTCTTACTTCAAATAAGCCTCGTTTCCGAAGCCTTTATCTCCAAGATGTTGCTTCAGCTGCGGAAACAAGTGGAAGTCACTTAGTGCAAGGTCGGGGAGTAAGGCGGATGTCTAAAACATACTATCGAAAAGCTGAAGTAGTCTATGTCTAGAGTTTGACGAGTAGGGTGTGGGCGAGCGTTGTCGTGGAACAGAAAAACTGTTTTTGTAAGTTTTTACAGACTCATATGGGCTTGCACGGCTTATTCCTATAATCGGAGACGGTAGAGAAAAGACTTCATCAAGCGTTAGACTCCGATCGATGTCAATGGCCCATCGGACATCTTCGACAACAGTCGGAGCGCGGGAGATGGACGGGGGTCACTTCGTCGTTTCTTGCGGATTGTTATTCTATTTTAATGAATGACTGGCCCCAACGAGTAACCATTGGTCTTGACATAATGTCTTCCCCATAAACACTACACAACTTTCAATGCATTTCAGGCGCGTTTTGATCTATTGCCATTAAAAAAATATAACACCACGACCTTTGCAATCAGCAGCAAGAACAAGTTTAACCTCCATAGTGGCTGGATTCTGACTTCCCGTTCGATCGACGTATGCGTCTATGATTTTTACACTACTGGCACTACACCAAGACAAAAATTCTTCACGACTCAAAAACGTTTCCCGCCTACTTCACGAATTATAAAAAAGAGTGGAACTTATTTATGAGACATCCCTATTAATAACATTCCTTGTTTCTCCCAGGCTTGTATAAATATGGTTTTATTGCTTTAAAAAATGAGGAAATAGTACATTTAATTTATTCTTCAACAACTGTTTCTAATACAGATATAACAGAAACTGTGTACATAATTGAACTAAGTTTCAGAAATGCGTTAACTAGTTAAACGTAATGTAATTAACTTACTTTTCCGTGGTCTTAAACAGCATAGGTTTACCACTAAACCCACCCCGTTCGGAATATCTATTACTCGTAGTTTGCATTCGTTAATGATATCCTTATGAATTTGTCGTGTAATGTGCAACTCTGGGGAGACATTATATTTACGGTTGTTAAAACCCGGATCCATAACTCGTTTAGCTTACCATTTAATTTCCTATAAAAAAGGAGTGTAGAATTATCCGTCGTAATAGATTGCGGGGGGCTTACTGACCGGAAGGAAGATCCGACTCTACTATCCGTTCTGAAAATATTTTTAAACAATTTTGATAAAGTTAAATCTTACACTTATTTAAGGAAAATAAATATTACTTGATAAATTTTAATCATTTATTTAATGAATATAATCATGACTTTATTAAATTTTCCTTTATTAATTACTTGACGAAAAAAATTTCCTTGTAACAATATTATTTTGTAGCGCCATAAAATAGAATAAATATATTTACATTTTAATATCTGATGATTTTGGTACTGTTTAACAAAGAAAACCCTGTATTTGTATAGTATAACTATATATATATATATTTTTTTTAAATTAAAGAAAATATATCACGATAAAATGTATTAAGAAATATGCATATATTGTTAAATATAAAACTATATATAGCATGTTTAAAGCATGTGACATTTAAATTTGGATAAAAAGCACCCAACAAATCATCTAACATACAAACAAAATTTCATTTTAGTGAAAAAAGCATTCTTCGGAAAATATCAATTTTGTTATTACTTGAAGAGGTTTTAAATTGTGAAGAAAAGGAGGATGCATTGATTTATTTTATTTTTTTTGAGAATATATTTAAAAATGTGTGTCGGTTTTCTAAAGATTATTATTTAATTAGGTGAAATAAAGTTTTATCGTATTTAATGGCTGGAATGTTTTCCTTTTATCTCGCCCACAATATCGCTTTGAAAAACATTACCGAATAAATAAATCTGCCCCGCATTTCGCATATCGTGTTTATTGCACTCTAATGCACAAAGAATGTTCCAACTTTGCCGTTAATGACGTATGAAAAATAAATAACTTAAAACAACATAAATCTGCCTTGGGACGGGGTGGCTAAAACAAAAGAAAACCGTCTGTCGCTAGTAGCTACATACAAAACCACTTAACTGTGTAGTTTTTACGTTTATGGTGCTTTTTGTTACTAAGTTTATGTGTTATAATAATAAAAAGAGTAACGGGGACACGAAGAAATAGACACAAGAGGATGTAAAAACAATATTGGGGAAAATAAACATTTCGTTATAAAAACAACGGCATTTTTAACGTTGTGCGACACTCTTATGTTTTCGTTATAGTTCTGTGTTGGAAATGGAGCTACATTCTAAAATATCACTTTCATGGCAAGTCTGATGAAGCTACGAAGGAAGCTACGATATTATAAAATACTTCAATGCGTGTAGTCTTGTTTTATGATGTCCTTATAGATAAGAAATAAACTTAGAAAGAGCGCCTAAATGAACAATAGCTAATAGCTCTAGTAGATATGACTCATAATCATGTAAAAGTTTTGTAACAGTTTTAAACGACTTTTTAAAAATCTTGTAGATTAAATACCTCTTTGTGAACCAGTAGTTTCGTGAAAATTTAAAATTGTTCCTCAGACTTTTTATTTCGTGCCAGTTTTTTTTCAACCTGATTCCTAATAAATCCCTGTACATAGGCCTATACACAGCAGTCATGTTCATCTAATAATATTTAAATTTGGAATATATTAAAATTAAGGTCAGAATAATTTCACTCGTATTTTAAACGAATGTTTCATTTGTAATGTTATTATGTTAAAAGAAATAATTCAATTCTTCATGTGACTTGATTGGGATCAAATTTTGACTTTTCTAGTAGTGCAATTTGACTTAAAAATGCTAATATTTATTAGGAATAATGAAATATGTAATTTTAATTATGTTACAAGTATTGTTTATGAACGATAAAAACTGTAAATTATGGTTTAATATTAGATTGATAAATATTTAGCTCTTTATAAGTATTTGCGGATAGAAAATCGAAATGTAGACTGTATTTGTATTAGCATGAATTGATCTGTGATCTGTCATTAATCTTAAACAGATTAACTAGTTATTAACAGACATTAAATAAAGTTTAAATAATTATTTTATCATCCTAATAAGAAATATTTTTAATATTTCTAACAAGAAATAACTCTAACTCTTTTTAAAACAAGAATAGATTAAGTCTCAGTTTTTCGGAATACCTCACAAAATGATTTCCTGATATACTACTTCGTATTATTATATTTACTTAGAAACATAGTATATCTTCAATATAGGATTGCATTTGAATATAATTTAAAATTGTGGTTTATGTCTCATCAATTCGATTAGCTTATCTACTTTGTGGTGCAGGCTGCAATATCTGGACAGAAGTATGTGCCATTAAAAATACATTCAATTTAAAACTAAACAAATACTCTTTCATTCATGTTTGAATTTAAAATTATATTTCGTATTTTGATTTTAGATACGTTTAAGAGTTCGTAGAATATCCTGATATGTTAATGAAAATATTTCATATTTGTTGAATCCATCTTGCCGTTAGTTTGCTACTAGTTTCTAACTAAAAACACTTGTAAGTTGTTACATTTGCCTATAGTAGCACTTACTTTATATTGTTGAGGACGGCCGTTTCGGGAGATGTGTCCTTCTGTATACTCAGACCATTACTTAATACGTGTTACGGTCTGAGTTGACAATATCACACATATCCCGAAACGGTCGTCCTCAACAATATAAAGTAAGTGGTACTATAGGCAAGTGTAACAATTTACAAGTTTATTTTGAAAATAATTCTTTTACTAATATTAATTAGAAAATATTGTGAATAATAAACGCTAATGGTTAGTTGTGATAGATTTGTTTATACTTTTCCAAAACATAAAAATTTTTGGTTTAATTGTCTCCGGTGTACAGCCCTTGGTACACTTAAGTTGTACTCGCTCTTAATTTTCCGGCCCCCAGAGAGGAAACTTTACAAGCTTTCTGAAGCGAGTTGGTTACCAACAAGTGGAAGTTTCGCCTGAATATTTCACTTAAATTTATCGGTTTCCATGGTAATGACTTATTGTTGCGATTTGAACAGTTAGAGCTTAGCACATGCTAGCAGTTTTGTTGTAAAAGTTGTCATACATTTTAATACAACATTTCCGCACTCAGTTTTGAAACCTTAAAAAGACGTACGTTTAGAAAATTGTACGTTAAAAGCAAAAGTTGAATATTCCCCTTTCACTTTAAACCTCGAAATAATAATTAGAAAGAATTGTTTTTCAACGCATGTACAGAATTTGAGACCGCTGATCGCTAACATGGGTCAATAGCTTCAGCTGTTGACTTAAATAAAAAAAGACACTTTAAAATTAAAACTTTGCAACATTCATTCTTAGCACTCTTTCACGTTGCGAAACGAAGATTCCCTCCAACTTTTAAATCGGTACATATTATAGTTTAGGCTGTGCGTGGTTACCAAATAAAACGCAACACACGAAAGCTAACATATTTTAGCGTGAATGCGATTGTTTGTGAATCAGAGCACGTTTCCGTCAATACTCCAATAGAAATACCAATTTGAGAATTGGCGTTAATTAAAAACAGGACATTACAGTACGTTTCTACCATAGTGAGGTAGAAAGTGTGCGCCCGTAGCGGAAATTATTGTAGAAAAGTAGGAACATTTATATAACTAGAAGCAGAAGTAACGGGTCCATTCATGCATTTATAGTTCCAAGTAACTTCTTAGTACGTATAAAGAATATATTTTTTAATGTATTTAAAGGATATTTGTAATATAACAATAAATATTTAAAATTGACAAATGTATATAGAATATAACGAATATATACAGCATGCGCGAAAATTAACAGTTTTAAGATTTTATTTTATTTCATTTTATTTTTATAGTTTTACAAACACATACATGTAAAAAGGAGCTAAATCGGTTAGAATCAGTTGTAAACATGTTTCTATAACACCTCCGTTTAATATGAGCCAACAAAATTATCGTTCTTGAAGGTTTTACATCATTTTAGTAAAGGAATTGTTTCATGAACGTTATACACATGGTTTTTTCCTGTAGTTGGACGTGGTGGTTGGTAGGTCACCACGGAAAATCTTCTCCTTTAGATGGCAACAATAAAAGTCGGCACAGCCAATCGAGATGACAACTACAGCTGATTCACTTTCAGTACCGTTTATTTACGGTATCTACTTATAGTTTTTTAAGTTAATAACTTTAAATATTTTAAAACCCATTACGTACCTAATAGTAATCTATATAGAAGTTTTAGAGAGATATACCAAAACCAAAATCCAAAGCTGTGAAAGAAAATGCGGTTAGTATCCGAGTTAAAAAAAATATTTATTTCAAATCAGCAACGTTTCGACTACTAGTTCCAATATTAGGTTAGTTTAGTAACAGGTAATTCCATACTATCTAACCTGTAGCGCTATAAAAAAACAAAGTCTTTACATTTCAGAGATAAATGAGTATCGTGAGGAGGTAAAATATCAAACCTCCTACGCTTCCCTAAAATAACCTTTTGAGCTCTGATAACGTATTTTTTAGCTAACTTCATACGATTACTTAAATAAACCAAAATAGTAAAATCCAAAGTTGTCATTTTTTAAACCTCGGAAGATGATGTTAATAGTTGGCCAGTTGGCCCATTTTACGGATGGGCCCCAATAATAGATACACTTTGTGATTTCTATAGACTGTTTTTCAAACAAATTGCGATAGCCTATAAATTTATTTAAAAAATTAGGTTTTATTAGGTTTGGATTTCTTGTCACTTGTGGTATATTTCAATTTTAATTCATTAATGTTTTTACTAGTTTTCTGTATGTACAGGTATTTTATTATAAATGATTATACCTCTAATCCTTGTACCAGGGGATCATTATACCTCTTGTTCAGATCTAATTAATTCCGTTTACCCTCCCTTTTTCTTCCTCTCAGCCCTTTGTGACGCTGATACAAAATAGGTCAAGGCAAACGTATCTCCCATAGCGTCTAACAGGAGGTTTTATGTGTTTATCTGAATCCTGCATATGTTCACAAATATTTCCTATTCCTCATGTGAGTATAGTCACATTAGTTGTTTGCCTTAAACTACAACCATATAAAGAATACATATATAATAATAATTATTATTAATGTAATATTAGTTTAAGTAATAATAATTATTATAGTAATAGGTATTTTAAAATATTTTATATTCAGTTTAAGTTTCGTTCATATTGGGACAAAAAGGAGGAAGATGTTATAAAAGGTGGAATTTACTGGTGAAACCTCTTTAAACGGATGAAAAATAAACTGGAAAATGTGCAAAGAACAGTAGCTTTTGTCTCGATGTCTGTGCATCTGAAGAGTAATAAAAGTTAAAACATTTGAATAATATAGCTAACATAATCAATATATAATCAGGAACAACATTCCAAAGCCTTAAGTCTGAATAGGGTCGTAAAAGAAAAGTTGAAATTCATTTAAAAAATCTTCATTTGGTGAAAATATCGAGGTATAAAACTCCTGGAGTACAGAATTGAAAGAATTTAAAATCCATTACTTTCTTAGGCAACCTATTTAATAATTGTAATGTAAATCATTGTCATATTAAATGGAAATAACCTACATGGTTTTTAAAGACGATTAGATGGATTTTGTAGGAATACATTTACAAATTTGAACTGATGCATCTCTTATTGAACTAGTTCACCAGATAATGTTAATATTAATAGTATTTTATAATTTTTTAACTGTAAGAGATGCAATGTTTGTATTTCAAGTGATATGTTTGTATTTCTAGTGAAATGTTTTTAGGACAGCTAGTACATAACTCGTTTCTTCGGCCAGTTGAGATGCTAAAGCTTAGAACCATAAGAATATTTGTTCTTTTTACGTTTAAGGTTCGCCTAATTGTGTGCAATGTAGGTTAACAATCCTGTTTAAAACAATATTAAAGCAAAAGTATTACGCTGTGCTATACTACACAATGGTATTACAACCTTTTTTCTCTCAACAGATAAAGATACTGTATGTTTATGTGTCTATTTGAAAGATGGATATATATGTGGATGCACACGTGGTTAAGTACTGTAGAAAATATATGTATACATTATAACGAAGTCTATATTTTAATTGTTTAAAAAGGTAATACAAATGAAAAGAAGTTTCACTAAACTAAATAATTTAAATTACCTTTTGAGCAACTATTGAATATTCTAACTTCGATAGTGATAATTTGAAAAAAAATTTAACAAGAAATGCTAAGGTTAGGTGAAAAGTAAAGTTCCTGTTATGATTTGTTGACTCGTTATAATGGATGGCTTGATATATTAATAACTTCAGCTTGATTCTCTTGGATAACCTGGTCTTCTTTAATACTAATCGATATTAGTGGTACCTGTGGTACCGGCAGAGAGGACTTGCCCCTTCCAGTCATGACTCTGATGGGGGTACCTGTGGTACCGGCAGAGAGCCTTTGCTCTCCAGACATGACTCTGATGGGGTACCTGTGGTACCGGCAGAGAGCACTTGCCCTTTTCAGACATGACTCTGATGGGGGTAACTGTGGTACCGGCAGAGAGCAATTGCCTCTCCAGTTATGACTCTGATGGGGGTACCTGTGGTACCGGCAGAGTGCACTTGCCCCTTCCAGTCATGACTCTGATGGGGGTACCTGTGGTACCGGCAGAGAGCACTTGCCTCTCCAGTTTTGACTGTGATTGGGGATATCTGTGGTACCGGCAGAGAGCACTTGCCCCTCCAGTAATGACTCTGATGGGGGTACCTGTGGTAGCGGCAGAGAGCACTTGCCCTTTTCAGACATGACTCTGATGGGGGTACCTGTGGTACCGGCAGAGAGCAATTGCCTCTCCAGTTATGACTCTGATGGGGATACCTGTGGTACCGGCAGAGTGCACTTGCCCCTTCCAGTCATGACTCTGATGGGGGTACCTGTGGTACCGGCAGAGAGCACTTGCCTCTCCAGTTTTGACTGTGATGGGGGTACCTGTGGTACCGGCAGAGAGCACTTGCCTCTCCAGTTTTGACTGTGATGGGGGTACCTGTGGTACCGGCAGAGAGCACTTGCCCCTCCAGTAATGACTCTGATGGGGGTACCTGTGGTAGCGCCAGAGAGCACTTGCCCCCAAGTACAGTCATGACTCTGATGGGGGTACCTGTGGTACCGGCAGAGAGCACTTGCCCCTCCAGTTATGACTCTGATGGGGGTACCTGTGGTACCGGCAGAGAGCACTTGCCCCTCCAGTAATGACTCTGATGGGGGTACCTGTGGTACCGGCAGAGAGCACTTGCCCCCAAGTGCAGTCATGACTCTAATGATCCAATCAGAGCTTCAGCTCTTCTAAATAAATTTACTTTGACGTTATATATCCTTTCCTCTGCAAGAGTCTGAGGCGAACATGTCCTAGATCAGTTAGCCGTGATTATTCTTTATCTCCCAGAGCTAAATGAAATAAGTGAAGCTAATTGTAGAAGACTGGAGGAAAACCGAAACCGCACAATAACTTCGAAAATATCAATACTGTTTTTCTTACCTAGTTGGATATTTCTTAAATTCCTTCAATTAGCTCACACTATCCTGATATATCCATATATATATATATATATATATATATATATATATATATATATATATATATATATATATGTGTGTGTGTGTGTGTGTGTGTGTGTGTCTTGTGGACATTTTCAATCGTTAATGAAATACGTTTTTATTATTCATTCAAATAAGTTCAAATACATTTTTTTAAACCTATAGTGGATAACAATTGGTAACCACCTCAGAAGGAAAATAACGTGCCCGTTTAATCTTTTATGGGTTAACAAATGAGCAAACTTCATTAATTGCGAACTTTCTTAAGGAAATTCAAATATAAATTTAGCTATGAAAACGTCAAGATAGTTTTATTATAGCAAATATTAGTTACACAATGCTCGTAGAAGGCTTCAATAGGTTGTTAATCGCGTATTTGAGAAAAAAACGTCTGGAGAGCGTTTAAATGCACAAGGTATGGTTTATATCCGTGATAATATCGCTCTAACAAAGGAAGTCGCTCTTAACGAACTTTGAAAAAAGTTTCTTAGAGTCAATATTTGTTTTAGAATTCTAGACTATGAAAAAACATTCTTTAAATAAATAAAACTTATAACGGTATATGAAAATTCGGAAAGCATTTATACGAGTATTTAAAAGAAATATAATTAATTTATTTTGTCAATTTTTGAGCGTTAGCATGACCTATAATGTCACATTAAATTTCAAACTTTCCTTAGAACTCATAGTCCTCCCGGAAAGACAAAAGAAGGAATTCCTGGCTGTGTATACATATAAATGATCTACTTTGCATTCAATACGGAAATGCCAAATGTCAGAATATAATAAGTAAACCAGTGCCTTTTCCTTCAGAATGTTTGAGTTTTATATGCATTTTACTTAGGCTACCATTTTTATATTTTGATATTTCTTTACAGAAATAATCTGTTATATTTAACAGATTAGGGAATTAAATATCCCTAGTAAAACCATAGTCTTACCAAAAATAAAATAAAACTACCGGTTTAATAAAAAAACGCGACACGACAGATTTAGGAAAATAAAAATCTTGCTACAAATGTTCATTACAATAATTACATATTTATAGCAAAATGGATAATATTTACGGAAATATATAAACATATTTCTTGGTATAATATAGACCATAGCTGATGAGCGGTCTAACAGGTAGAGGATATTTTTATTAATCCAAAGAACCTGGTTTGGATTCTCGTTAGTGTTAAAGAGTTTCTATTACTCGTATTTCCCACCCCAGGTCGTAACAGTCTTCAAACCAAGAATAGCGGCCGATGCAAGTGTACGTAGTCTCTGGCCACATTTCTTTCCTGGCTCTACCCTGTCTCTCCAAAACCATCTTCGCCGTAAAAAAAGAGTCATTATTATTATGCAGAACATACAAACTAGCATTTAGAACATGTAGACAACCATACCCACAGAAATAGACACTACATTATATTACAGACATGGGTTAACCTGGAGGCAGTAGCCTCACACAAATTGTTATAACTTATTTATTGCCCATATATGTTTTAATATGACATCTATCATTCTTAGATGCAAATCAAATTATTAAGTATAACAACGTAAAGTCGTAGCGACTATTCTCTGAGTTTACCTTGTGAGGGTATGTTAATAAATGTAAGACGTACACAAAACTCATAAATTAATCATTTGCGTTTCAATGACAAAGTCACCAACAACAGAAAGTGTTGCTATTACAAACTCTGACTTACAACTAGCTAGAATTTGTAGAGGTAACACACATTGATGATGATAATGATGAATTTGTCATTGAAACGCGTCTGAGTAAGTAAGGGACGTGTAAGTAATTTGTGAGTATGTGTACGTTTT
>JBAIZL010000004.1:110997231-111072231 GCA_036971475.1 Prosapia bicincta
ATGTCACCTTAGTTTAATACAATATGTCAGATATTTTACAAAATAACAAAATTAAACTTTTCACTAAGCTAGATAACTTTTAAACAACCTGTCTACAGAAATTAGCATTTTAAAGAAAGTTTGCAAACAGACGTCAGTTAGAAACTTTTAAATAAAATATCAACATAAACCGATTAGTCGTCTTTAATTAATTTTTGTTTAAAAACGATTACCTCTTAATAAACTTGAGGGTTCTTGAACGGATTTAGTTACGCTAATACCACGAGCGATCTTTTTTTATCATTAACGCCATAATTATTCCTGGAAGATTTCTTTATGGTAGGTAGTTCAGTTACACTCTTCATTATATGTTATTTCAAAGTCTTCTGGATAGAGAATAAACTTGGTCGCTATCCTTAGTGTTTCCGTATGAACTAAATACAGAATGATCCAACCTCGGGAATAATAGAAAGTCTCATTACAGATTGTAATGTAATAATGAGTTCAATAAGAAATAAAAATATTTTTATAGGTTTCTGTTCAGCATAACACTATTCCGTGCGAACATACGTAATTAGCAGGACGTAGAATAGCTCCCAAAGTCACGATCCCATTGGTTTGATCACTTTGCATTATGCATTATGTAGCAATCTTTGTCTATTGTTGGCAGACAAATGTCAGGATATTTACGTGTGGGTAACATTATTAATGCCGCCGTCGCTACGAAGTAAGCACAGCATAATTAATACACCACGTTTTTAATTTATCGAGTCAAAAAATCTGCAATTCTGAAAAAGTAATGTTTTGTGAAATTTAAAAAAATATATTTTAACAATATGATGTACTACTCTCTCACCCCCTCTCTCTGTCTGTCTGTCTGCCTGTCTCTCTCTCTGTATATATATATATATATATATATATATATATATATATATATATATGTGTGTGTGTGTGTGTGTGTGTGTGTGTGTGTGTGCGTGTGTGTGTGTGTGTGTGTGTTTGTGTGTGTGTGTGTGTGTGTGTTTGTGTGTGTGTGTGTGTTTGTGTTCTTGCCTCTGAATCTGTATTTGTTTCTCTGCCTGTTTTCTCTCTTTCTTTCACGTTCTCTCTTTCTCTCTCTCTGTCTCTGTATGTTTCTAAATCTCTGTTTTCAGTTTCTCTCTCTCTCTTTGTCCCTCAGTCTGTTTCTCCATCTGTATCCACTTTTCTCTCTATCTCTCTCTGTTACAAATATCTTTCTTTTAGCCTCGTTAACTCCATGTCTCTAAGAACTTTGTTTGCATTGTATTCCTTTTGGCTCTATGTAACTTCTCTCCGCTATCTCGTGTAACTCGTTTTGTTTTCAAGTCTTCAAAAGGGATTATACCATGGCAGTTGTAAGGTATTTTCAGCATCCCTTTTCAGTTTATTCTGCTTTTAATTTCATTACTTCACATACTGTCCGCTCTTACCCTTCTGTAGCATCTTATTTAGCACTTTAATTCAGTAGCGGCATTCTTACTTAGTTTATATTTCTAGCTCTTCAATGTTTTACTTATCTAGCTTATAAAAATTCTATTTTCTTCAATTATATTTATACGTCTCTTGTATTTCTAAAATTTTAACAACTCGTCATATACAGCCTATTTTAAATTTAACGAACTATCACTTTTAGTTCAGTAAAAATGCAAAGAACCTAATGAGTACAAAATATTTCTGTAACACTTTATTAAATGTTGTATAATATAAGCTTAAATTTTCATGTATCTGTGACCAAAGAATAAGATTCAGACTTTTATAATACTTTTATGTATCCGTGATATTCTAGCCTGACTGTTGCACTGCATAACGCTACTATATGCGTCTTGGTATTATAACTGGTTCCCACAGTAAATCAATTATAAGGGGCTACCACGGTAAATACAGATTGACGTTTTTATCGAAGATGTAACCCAATGAATACTATTACTGAATAACTCTTCTGTTACTGAATAACGATAACATTTTGATATTTCAGTTACTTTATTCCATATCTTTTACGTTCATTCTTTTATTTTTAAATGATTAATTAAGTCCAAAAAATCCTTTTATAAGAAAAACGTCATTTTCCAATCCATTATTATTTCTCATCTTTTCCTTTCTCTCTCTCTCTCTCTCTCTCTCTCTCTCTCTCTCTCTCTCCCCATGAAGAAGACAAGTAGATAGATTGATAGACAAATATATGGAATATGGAAAAACAGACGTTAACAGAGAGAGAGAGAGAGAGAGAGAGAGAGAGAGAGAGAGAGAGAGAGAGAGAGTCGCAGACAGCAGTGGAGATATATGAATTATAAAATAGTAGTAGTAAGATAGTATAGTTATTCATGAGTTATTTGTGCTTAAATAATATTTACTAAATGTCTGGCTAACATCTGTTGCTGAATGTCACTAAGCTTCACTGCGCGTCGGCAACACTGTTGTTTTATCGGTTAAACAATATTGTTTCATTGTAAGAGCTAGATAAACGTTTATGAATGGGAATATTTTTTGACACGTGATGCAATAGTTTGTTTACGAAAAGGTGCAACAAGATGAGTATTTTGTTTTCGCGAACACGTCAGCTGTCGATGGAAAATTATTACAGATTGAACCATACATCCTTCAACAATGTTCGTTTCTTGATTGAAAGTAAACATTGTTACCGATCCTATGGGTTGTTTTACGTTTTGCACATGCAAGTTGGGAATATTCCCACTGCTTACACATCTCGTAGCACAAACAAGAGGTATGAAAATAGAAATATACGGTTTATTGATTATCGTTTTGTCACCACTGACACAAATGTTTAAGGATAGGATATTAATATTTATCGGCCCAACATTTTATATCACAGTTTTTTCCCCAATCCACTCTCTTATACTACTAGCTTACACTCTCCTTAAATATATATATATATATATATATATATATATATATATATATATATATATATATATATATATATATACATACATACATATCTCTTGTACACATTTTAAATCATTAATAAAATACTTTTTTATTCATCCAATCATGTTCAATTACATTTTTAAAAACCTGTCGTTTATGACAATTGATATTAATACAGTTTTTTCAAATATTTATTCATTAATTAAATACAAAAGAAGTTTATGTTTTGGTAGGATTATAATTGAATAACCCCATGTTTTAAATCCAGCACTTTGGTACTTAGCCAACTTTCCCATATCTAGAAACCAGCTATTCGAAGATGTATATGAAAAGATAGAAGAAAGGTTCTTTGCAATAATGAAGCATTACAAGAGATAGATAGATTGAGATAATATAGACCACCATCAGCTTCATGAATTAGAAACTAAAAAAATGGAATAAATAGTAACAAACAAAAAATTATAGTCCAAAAACTTATACAGTAGAGAGAGGATAGTGGAAAATTGCATGGAAATTCGATTTCTATTTGGCCACTTAAATGTGATTCTGTCATACGTATATACATATTTATATTAGTTGTAATTATCAAATAAAAAAATTAAAATAAAATTGATTTCAGTAGGAATTGACATTAAAAATTTAAATGTTTTTAAACTAAAACATTAAATTAAATTTTTTTTTGTAGTTTAAAGTTTTTCAGTCTATAATTATTAGGCATATGTCTATGAGGGATTGGGACGCATTCTGACTGTAGATAGGATTTATGTAGTGTGACAGAAAATCTTCTGCTCATAGTGTGACGTGTGCAGGAGTGCATACGGGAAGTAAATGTATTATCAACTGGAATCATAAAAAATCATAGGAATCTAGTTATATTACAACTTTGTAAGATAAAGAATGTTAGACTAAATTAGTTAGTCATAAGGAAAAGCTAAAATTATCTCATGGTAATGGAAATATAGGGACATTTTGCATCACAAGGGCAGGGCTACTTAACTGAAACGAGAAAAAAGTAGTTCTACTCGCCTCTCGTATAATATAGTAATAATTTAAAACTATAAGAAAAATCAAACTAAAATGTGGAACAACAAAATCTAATGCAAAAATCGATAAGATTTGGCGTGTTCAATACAATATCGTTTTCTAAAAATTTACAAAAAAATAATTATGATGAAATAGAGAAATAGATAATTATTTTTGGGAAAAAGGAATATCATCTGATGTTAACAAGTAATATAACCAAAAAAATTTAAAGTCTATTCCTAATTAGGTCAACAAACAAAAAGTTTATTTTAGTCACTTTTTATTAAATATTTACCATTAATATAAATAAAGTAACATAACCTATGCCTTAAAACCGATGTTCTACCACATCACCTATTACATAAAATCACAGTTTTATGAAATCATGTGTTATTAGTTTTTTTGAGCCAAATTGAACGAAATAACTATATTGCATACCTCTCCCATATAAAAGTAAAATTAATTCAATAAATTTAATTAATGAAATAATAATAAAAAAAATTGTATAAACTTCTAGTGTCATTCACTACAAGTTTAGAAAAATGTATTTGAACTAGAGTGGTTGAATAAAAATGTATTTTATATACATATATATAAGGAGTAAGTACACCAATGGAAGAATTGAAAAATAGTTTACACAAATAATTAGGTAAACTTATAATATTTTCAAAATTGACATTTTTTACAGGACTTTTTAAATGCATGTACGAATAAATTAGTAGGACGCGTTTTCATACTTTAAAAAAACCGTTATGTCAAATACGTCACAATTGGACTAAAAATAGTAAAATGTCCCTTGTGGGAAATTTCCCTTTTTGTAGAAAAATGCTTTTATTGCCAATCTAAATACGATGTCGTTATACGGTCTATACGATACCGGGCTGTTTTGATGAAAACTCTGAGTTAAAAGTAACGTTATTTGATGACTAACTTATTTCTGACCTAAAAGTCTGGACGTCATCTTACCGTTGACTTATTATTGATTCGGACTCTTATTACAATAAAAAATAGAATATACATCGTTGCCAATTTTATAAAATTGTTTTACATCAGTTTGTGTGATTTTGTGTATTTTTTTAGCCCTAATTAGAAAAGTGAATAAACTCATTTATATTTTTAAAAGAAATAATTGATTACCAGGAAATAATTGGGGTGTCATCAGGGATATCAACTATTAATCAACTGTTTTCCAAACAGACTATTCATAAACCGTCTAATAAAACTTTCCCCTAATATATATATTTTTTTTTATATAACTTGGGAGCGGGTTTAAACTGCCCGAAGCACTGCTAACTTAAGGTATATTGTACTTACCTCCCTGATCTAGTCAAATAGCCCCTTCCCTCTTACCAGGTTTAGGAGTTTCCTCACTAGTGTTTTACCGTCAGCATCCACCAGAGCTGTACTATCACCAAAGAGGTTGAAGCGCCTCTCGGCAAGTGCTTCACATCTATAAATGATGTGTGTGGCAGTCTCCAGTTCTTGACCGCATAATCTGCACACTGGTTCATCTTTGTAGATACCCATTTTATGCAAATGTTTCCTTAGTCCACAGTGTCTCATGAGTAGACCTGTGGTTATAATCAATTACTGCCTAGACAGATAGATGAGACTCTTCTGCAGTCCCAAGGAAGGTTTCCTAAGGGTTAGCTTACTGTGTCTCATCCCTTCAGCCCTGATCCAGTGCTCACAGTGTCTCTCAGCCATCCACCTTCGCACTGCAACCTTGATCATTGATTTGGAAATACCCACCGCTGGCTCCGGTCCAATCAGGGGAGTCGAAGACCCCTCTCTGGCCAGCACATCTGCGGCTTCTTTTCCAAATATTGCCCTCTGCCCTACACCCAACCTATCTTGATTTGATTGTACCTTGCCAGGGCTTCTAGGTTATTTAGGCACTCCCTGTCTATGGCCGAGGTGACCACATGTCCGTTTAGTGCCTTAATTGCTGCCTGACTGTCGGAGAAAATAGAAATCCGGGTCCCGTGTGTTCCCCTTCTCGCAATCTCTCCCAGACAGGCATTTATAGCATATATTTCGGTCTGAAAGACAGAGGTATGCCTCCCCAAGGAAAAACAAGTTTTACCCTTGGGTTTTTACAATACACCCCCGCTCCAGTGCCGAAGTCCATCTTGGAGCCATCTGTGTACCAGATTTGAGCTCCCGATGTTACTGACCCTGACCATTCCATCATAGTTTGGTGGGCCTGGTCAGGTGCAAACGTTCGAGTAATGTGGTCACTGCCCATTTCAAGACGGGTTCTTTGACCACGCACTCATATGTCCCGAAACATCTAGCCCAGTTGTTCGAGTTACGCAATCTCCATGCCGCAAGCCTCGCCTCTCCCCTAAGGACAAGCTCAAAGGGGAGGGGCTAGGTTAAGCATTACTTCCATTGCTGCACCGGGTGTAGTTGACATCGCTCCCAGTGTGCACAGACAAGCCAATCTCTGGATAGAGCTCAGTTGAGCTCTTGTCTGTGCCTGGTTGGCCTTTGTCCACCACACCAGAGCTCCATAGGTAATCATAGGTCTTATCACCCTCAGATACATCCAGTACATCATTGATGGCTTCAGTCCCCATTTCTTACCCACCATTCTTCTCACTGTCATCAGTGCCCTTTTGGCCCTGTTAACTGTCCTCTCAAGATGTGGGTTCCAGGTGAGTTTCCTGCTAGAGTAACTCCCAGGTACTTCACCTCCCCCACAAACTCAAGGTATTCACTAAACAAGCGAGGCATCCTCGTCGTCAGATCTTTTCGCTGTCTAAAGAAGTTAATAAGAGCAGTCTTTTTCGGATTTACCCTAAGGTTCTCCTTATTACACCACTCTTCAATCAGTCGTAGAAGATTTCTGATTACCTCAAGGACTGTATCAGGGAATCTGCCCAGGATCAGAACAACTATGTCGTCCGCATATCCCAGACAGAAGTACCCCTGTTCATTCAGGAGTTCAATAAGGTTGTCAACCACTAGGGACCACTTTCTTAGGGATCATTTGCTCTATCCTACCAACCACTTGATGGAGAGCTCCCTCGCAGGATTTCCCCGGTTGATAAGCATACTGGTACCAATGCAGTGGTTTTATGGCCAAAGCAACCCCCCCCCCCGTAATATGCCCATCAACCAGTTTTTCAAGTCCCTTAAGAACAAAGGACATGAGTGTAATAGGTCTGTATCCTTTCCCTTCCGATTGGTTACCGGTGGGCTTAGGTATAAAGACCACCTTACTAGATTTCCAGGCTGCCGGCACATGCCCTAGAGCATGCTTAGTCTATATAATTTAGTAAGTACCAGCACCAGTTAATCCATTCCCTGCTGCAGCAGCACAGGACAGATCCCATCTGGACCTGGAGATTTGTAGGGTTTAAATGTGCCTATAGCCCATCTTACCCTTTGTGGAGTTACTATCTTCCTTGCCACTTCCCAGTCCTCCCTCTTACCACGTCTTGTGGAGGGTTTGGCAACTGGTTCAGTGTCTGCTCCCCCAAGTTTCCTCAGAGTACTGCAAGGGAAATGTGTTCTGATTAATTCTTCCACTGTTTCCCCTGCAGTTTTTGTTATGATTCCCAGTGGGGTTCTTAGCATCCCCACCGGGTTAACTGGGTCCTTAGATAGCATTTTATGCAGTCGTGCCCCTTCCTGAGTTTTGTCAATCTCTTGACAAAACTCCTTCCAGGACTTCCTGCGTCCTTCTCTAATTGACCTGTTGTATTCGATTAGTGTTTTCCTATACTGGTCCCACTCCCCGGTTTTTGTTGCTCTATTAAAGAGTCTCCTGGTGGTCTTCCGCAGTTTGGCTAGCTTCTTATTCCACCATGACGGATCCCCTACTTTTCTCCCCTCATTGAGAGGGCAGTTATCAGTAAAGGATTCTACTATAGCCTCGCCAACCAATGTGGCAAATTCTTCTAGCTCTCTCCTCCCACCATACTCCAATCCAGCCTCCTCAATCCGAACACCCAGGTCCCTCCTGTAGGAGTCCCAGTCTGTTCTTCTTGGATCCCTGGTTGGCCGAAGCATGGCTGGATTGAGGGAGATATCATACCTAATATGTCTGTGGTCAGAAGAAGATGGTTTATCCGACACATGCCAATTTAGTACATACCTAGCCATCTGGTTCGATGCCACCGTAATGTCCAGAACCTCCCGTCTGGCCCTAGTGACAAACGTCGGCTCTTCCCCCTGATGTAAGACTAGTAAATTCTTAGAGCTAAGATAGCTAAAAGTTCCTCACCTCTAGTGTTGGTACCTGTACTTCCCCACGAAGTGTGATGGGAGTTAGCATCAATCCCCACCAGCAGCTCTTCATCCACAGCCCCGCAGTGCTCGAACAGCCTCCTCAGCTCTTGTGTTGGTAGAGCCCCCGCGTAGTCAAAGGGAAGATATGCCGTGGCCAGGTTCAGCCTCCTCATCCTCCCCTCCGCCCGCAGCTCCACCATCACTGCTAATAAGTCCCTGCAGCAGAAGTAAGTTAGTACAAAAGCACTCAACCCCCTCCTGACCAGGATACACGTCCTGGGAACACCGGAGTTCTAAGGGTAAGACCTGCATCCTCCCTTTTCTTAACAATCACCTTCCAAGTATCCTGAGCTATCCCAGGGTTCTCGGTTTTGACTACCTTCAGGATCTCTTCCGGCTCCTAGTCATTGTAGGGTTTGGGCACCCACATTGAAACTTTTGCAATGTAAAAGATCTCCTTAAGTGGCCCTGCCCTTAACTTTACCCCCTCACTCAGGGTGAAGCTTGGCATGGCCCGAAGGACCCACCCCAAGCTCTCCCGTGAGGAGCATTCAATATTTAGGGCCCCCCTCTCTAAGTATGCTGTCCTGAACCCTCTAACCCTACTCTCCGTCACAGCGGACCGCAGTTCTTAAGAACAGCTTTTCCAGCTCCAACGCCATCACCTCCAAGAGTTGTCTCTCTGGGTAACTGACTGGGACAATGGCTAGCTTTTGCCGAAGGGTTTCGCCATATGTGCCCGAAGACACTGCAGCATCCCCCCTTGTCCCAGCTTCACTTTCTTCTTTCCTCCCTCCACTGGAGAGGGATTGGACGTCGACTCGTAGACCTTTTGGGCGTGCTGGGGTTTGGTGCTCTTCGTTGATTGCTTCCCTGTTGCACCTCCCTCCTCACAACATCCAAGCCCTGGACTTTGACAAGCTCGGCTCGGTTTTGGCCTCCCCTTCGTTTTGTCATGATTATTTGCCCTCCCGCTGCTCTCGCCTGTTCTCTTCGGAGCCGCCTTTTGGCCGCTCCACTCATACTCTTTCTCCGTAAAGAAAGCGTGCTCAACTCTACAGCCATTTGACTAGTTTCTGCAGTCGGCAGCTTTATAGCCGCCCCCGCACCCCCAGTGGAGGTTGCCGTTGACACATCTGCTACAGACTCACGGTTTGCCGTCTCATTGGCTCCCGCTGTCTATGCAGTCTCAAAATCAATTTTTTTACTAGTTTGGTCCATTAACTTCCCACAATTATGGGGGAAATTACGGTCGACCAGAGCAGAGCCCCCACTGCCCTGGCAAGACAACATACAATGAGGTTTTGTCCGGTTCCTCAAGGGGATCGTGTGTGACTGCATTTTATACCCTGCAGCCATTCATCCATCGGCACGATGCCTTCCACCTTGGATTGGGTATTCAGTCACTGACCTTGAAGCCTACCCCAACTTCAGGACATTATTAACTGTTGCTCTTGGAGCGAACAGCCTGCTTTACTCTCTTTTGTTACAACTGTGTCGTTAGGGTAGTTTCCCGCCCATACTTCACTGCCCTTGGTTCACCTGGGAGGTTAGAGTAGCATTGTGAGGACTTAATTCCCAACTAACCCAGTCCCCAGTCAGAGCAGTTATTTCTACCACACTCAACCGGTTGACTGACGAGGAGGGATAATTCCTCACCTTTGAACCATTGCCTTGGTCCGGGCCTGCTTATTCAGAAACCTTCTGGAATCCTTACTCACAAGTAACCTACATATCTGTAGACCTTTCCACTATCCGCCACCTGTGGACCCACCCGGTTGCTCAGGTCAGCTATCCGGGTCCCCTAATATTGCGTGCATATATATTGTCGACAAACTATGTTTCAGTGTATCCTTTGAATAATACGACAAATTTAAAATTAGAATATCAATACGTTAAAATATATGAATATTCTTACATATCTAGTTGTTCTAACCGTATTTTAGTTTAGTGCAAGATACAAATCGGGTGGTAATATACTAGTTTAAACGTTATTTTTATTAAAAAAAAAATAGTTTTATAACTATTATACTATTTTTTTTGCAAAGGTAAGTCGTAGCATATTAATAGCCGAAATTGCGTTTATTGTAAGGTGCATAGCATGTAAAATAAAAATACCCAACTAAATTTTATTATGTATTTCCGGTTTTACATTATTTTTCTTCGCCTTCCGGCTGTCGATCTTTAGTCTCCCATGTCATTCCTATTCTCTACATCCCAGATTCCTCTGAACACGAACTGTATCCATCATTAATTTATATCGACCACGCCAACTTCTATCGTACTTTTTTCCTGGGCGTTCTCAAAAGAACTTGATTTGGGATTCTTTTGTCTGGAATTCATTGGACGTGACAATAGCTGTTTTCCTGGATTTGTTTTACGATATCACTTTTACCATCACCATCTGTATAACGTTTTCACTCTGTCTGCCTACCATTTTTCGGAGCTTTGAACTGACCTTCTTCATTTAAGTTGTTAGAAGTTCTCGTTTTTGTCGTTCATACACTTTAAAACAAAATTGTATATATCACCATCTGCGTCAGAAACAGAGAATGTATATTTTAGAGCCCAGTGTGCTTCCACTTTACTTAATAAAACTTACGATTTTTTCAGGCAAAAAAAAAAACATTTTACGGTTGTTTTATTTTAAACTAGAAATAATATTTAGACTTTTTAGTTAAAAGCAACAATGGTTTTCTAGCTTGTAGTTTTACATAAATGTTAACATTTGAATAAATTTACTTAATCAAATATTGGCTACAAACCTTTGAAAGTATTTTAGTTATAATTAATTGAAAGTAGTAATTATTTATAGAATAGAGACACATTATGCTAGAAGAGAACTTTAAAACTACTTTTTACAAGAATTTATAAATTACTAACCGAGAGCAATTCCGTTACTTGAAAGAGATAATTATTGTAAACGAGTCATGTGTGAAAGAAATGTTTTTTTTACAACTTAGTGACATAATAAACGCATAGTTGCACCTGTAAAAAAATATGATAAGTGGTCAGTTGCGAGTAAAATATGCTAATTGTCTGACATGCATAAAGTTCACGTGAAATCAAACGTGTTGTCTAATCAAAGTAGATTTATAGATCTATTCAGGTGAGCTGGAGTTACAAAACCAATTAGTTTTTGTTTATTTTAAGATCTTATTTGAACCCTGGTTTTATAAAACGTGTACCATCGAAAGCAATTATTTTTAATCTTTTTAATTACCTGTTAATTTAAAAAAATTCTCTCAATGTTTTTTTTAGTTAATGAAATATTTTAGTTTCATTAGGTTAGGATTTGTTTTGCAATTATTTTGTACATGTTAGTGATACAGCACTTATGGATCCTCCTCATATGTTGCCCTTAATATCTATCTTCAACCCCTCTTCGTACGTATTAGGCCTCTCACAAAGGTCCAGTACAAAGGGCCTTTGTACTCTACTCCTACAACAAAGGGTAACAGGTACCGCCACACAGTAAGAGTCTTCAAGCTATTACGGCGATAAACAGCAGAATTCCCTTACCCTAATCCTAGTAACAACTTTATTCCTGCATCGTTCGAAGACAATAATACTAATTGTTGAAACTTAAAAAATTGATAATTGCGGTAAAAAAAAACGCTGTCATTCCTGACAGGTTCAACTTGACTTTTTTCCTTTTTACGTTTTTATAAAAAGCGACAATACAGTTGTTTTAAACGTCGCACAAAATAAAAAGATTGTTCACAGGTAACTATGACTCTAGAAATATAACACATTTTAGAAACATATCTTTTATATGAAGTATTGCTTCTAAACCACCAAGGTAATGTCCATGTATTACACATCATTGCATACAGCTTTTTTTTAAATATACTGACAATATTATCGGATATGATAGGTTTGGTTTTTAAAAAAATGAGTTTGAATATGTAAACTAAGCGATTGCTGAGTTGAAGTAGTGGCACTACATTTTGTACATGAACTCACATCAAGCAAAATTGCGTTTTTTTTTTTAATGTAACTATATCTGAAATAGCAAAATGTATTCGTTCAGGATAATTTCGTTATAAAACAACAATATTATTTTTCATAAAAGTACTAACTGTTTTCTGTATTTACTTAAGCGTCAACAAAGCTACTAGTTTTCATAAGCAACCTTATCTACCCCGATTCTTTGTCACTACATTGCAATAAAAATATGTAATAAATTATTTTAGTGTAAAATAGTTCACAATTTTATAAATAGACGTTAGAGTGTACAATTTAATGTGTGTTAGTATATTGAGGTTATGTTTCAAATTTCGACTATTATTTATGTTTTGCATTGCTTAGAAAAACTTTGTTGTTGCTTATAAAATATTTATGAACAACGTATGATAACGAAATAATCTTAGAACTTCTGCAACTATTTCTAAGAAAATCTATACAATTTGTTTCTCAAAGAATTTTGTTACCATTTTTCATTTCATCTTAATTAGCATTTAAATTTTTGTTTGAAATTACGTAATTTATTCTGTTTGTGTGATCTCATTCCTGATCGTAACCAGCCTTATACTATATTTAACGTGGGAACCTGGCTCTAGCAATCACAGTATTTTTACACTTAACCTTCAATGGAACATTTCGTTTAAATTTGCTTATCGGTTTCAGGTATGTTCCTCGTTCACTCCAAATATCAGGGGAGACTCCTCCTTCCTTTTACATCTATCTACACAGAAAAGCCGTGGATACCTTCTTGTGATTCTAAAATATTACTATGTATTGTGCTGCTATGACCACTATAACATCATTGTTTTATATATATATATATATATATATATATATATATATATATATATATATATAGGCCTATATATATTCTTGATATTTTACGTTATCCATTGTTTTTCCGTTGCACTGACTTTATGAAGTTAATATATTACTATTGTAAGTAATTTTATCCACCATTAAGTTCAATGATTTTACCTTGAGTGATGAGGCGCCTTTCGGTCACTTGACCATTGTCGAATCACTCAAGTGATTTTACCTTAATATATTAACTTCAACTATTACTTTACAAGTAATATATTAACTTCATATATATATATATATATATATATATATATATATATATATATATATATATATATATATATATATACTCTTTATTTATGGAATTTATTTACAAATTTTAAAATTGTTTATAGGTGTTACAAACATATTTCCTAGCCGCTTTGAAATACTAAAAGAATAATAAAGAAAATGAAGTGAAACTTAATAAAATAAGCAAAATTTGAACAGTACAGCGCATTTCGTTTTGTTTCTGAGATACGTTTGCAGTCTGTAGCGTTCTAGAGGAACCAGTGAAAGTGACCTCTCAACTTATTATGATTCTTTCATTTATGTTTAGTGTGCAGAGAAAACTTAAATTCTATATCTTATGTATTTTTCATCCTATGTTTTATTTAAAAAAAATCAGATAGTGTACCATTTTATAAAGTATCAACTGTTTTTGTACAATGGTTTCACCGATAAAATGATCTAGAGATTCGTAATATGTTTTCACTGTTAGCTTGCCATAAAGAGCCAGTAAAAAATATGCATATATACCACACAAAAAAAAGGATTTAGAATTATTAAAATTCCCTGGACATCCAGTACTTCAAGTGTTGTAAAAAAGGTCACACTTAATTGCTACAGGAAAAGTAATAAGACATGACCAAACACTTTAAAATCAACACTTATTTCTCACTAACAAAACATATATCAGATAGTTTGCCATCTGAAGTCTGAAACAGATCTGATTTTTTAAGTAATGAGTGAGAATTGAATTTTAATTTTTCAAGTGTTTATTTTAATATAATAATTCCACTACTTTTCAAGCTATAACTATAAAACACTTTTAACGTGTGTGTAATACTGAAAGCTAATTGTGAAAAAAACTAGCGAAACCCACTTATTGCTAACGGCTAATCACAAACTGTTGCACATTATATGGAAACATTAAACACGATCCCTTTCTCATTTAACTCCTCAGAACTGTTATTAAAGGCCCATTAAGTGAAGGCCGTACAAGTATTACTATTATATTAAATATAAGTAATGATTGCTTGCTAACAATGAAATTAAATATACATTTGAACCCTTTATTTTGGTAAGTCATTGTTTTATAACAAAGTTTATGTTGAAATTGTAAATTTGTTCCCTATTCCATCATTCCGAAGTCATTAGTAAAAAGGAGAGCAATAATAACTCTAGTCACATAATAATATTTGTTAATCTTTCTTTACAATTATTTTTATACCAAGTGAATAAAATTCTCAATTTCTTTTCTTCCAATTTCTTAAATCAATCCTCCTTTTCAATTGACACTTATTTGATTACAAAAGTCTTGTTTCTTTTACGGTTTCGTACGCTTTTTAAAACTTTTAGTTGTTCACTTTGAATGTCGTCTAGATAATTGTAATCAATTCTATTCGAAAACACTGCTGGGTAGTTTTGATCGTTTAAGGGGATTTATAGATTTTTTCTGCTACAGAAAATTTGTCTACTGCTTTGAAAAATAAGAAAAGGATCCTAAAAATACGAGTCTTTGGTTTATAGCAATCGTCATGAAGTTTCCCTGACTGGGTAATATAGAAGTATGCCCTTTTCTGTCTCAACATAGCGGTAAAAGTGGTTCAACAATTATTATCACATTAATCTGTTACAAAAGCAAATACTCGACTAGTTTTCTTTTATACCAGATATTCGATATTTTTAAATGGAAAGGTTTTGTTTTGTACCAGATATTCGATAATTTTAAATGGAAAGGTTTTGTTTTGTAGCAGATATTGATCATTTATAATAAAAACCTTTTGTTTTGTATCAGATATTCAATCATTTTAAATGGAAAGGTTTTGTTTTGTAGCAGATATTGATCATTTATAATAAAAACCTTTTGTTTTGTATCAGTTATTCGATATTTTTAAATGGAAAGGTTTTGTTTTGTACCAGATATTCGATAATTTTAAATGGAAAGGTTTTGTTTTGTAGCAGATATTGATCATTTATAATAAAAACCTTTTGTTTTGTATCATATATTCAATCATTTTAAATGGAAAGGTTTTGTTTTGTACCAGATATTCGATAATTTTAAATGGAAAGGTTTTGTTTTGTAGCAGATATTGATCATTTATAATAAAAACGTTTTGTTTTGTATCAGATATTCGATCATTTTAAATGGAAACGTTTTGTTTTGTACCAGATATTCGATAATTTTAAATGGAAAGGTTTTGTTTTGTAGCAGATATTGATCATTTATAATAAAAACCTTTTGTTTTG
The DNA here is from genome assembly GCA_036971475.1 of Prosapia bicincta. NCBI lineage: Eukaryota > Metazoa > Arthropoda > Insecta > Hemiptera > Cercopidae > Prosapia > Prosapia bicincta. The sequence goes on from JBAIZL010000004.1 coordinate 111,012,661, forward strand.
TATCAGATATTCGATAATTTTAAATGGAAACGTTTTGTTTTGTACCAGATATTCCATAATTTTAAATGGAAAGGTTTTGTTTTGTACCAGATATTCGATAATTTTAAATGGAAAGGTTTTGTTTTGTAGCAGATATTGATCATTTATAATAAAAACGTTTTGTTTTGTATCAGATATCCGATCATTTTAAATGGAAACGTTTTGTTTTGTACCAGATATTCGATAATTTTAAATGGAAAGGTTTTGTTTTGTACCAGATATTCGATAATTTTAAATGGAAAGGTTTTGTTTTGTAGCAGATATTGATCATTTATAATAAAAACCTTTTGTTTTGTACCAAATATTCGATCATTTTAAATGGAAAGGTTTTGTTTTGTACCAGATATTCGATAATTTTAAATGGAAAGGTTTTTTTTGTACCAGATATTCGATAATTTTAAATGGAAAGGTTTTGTTTTGTAGCAGATATTGATCATTTATAATAAAAACCTTTTGTTTTGTACCAAATATTCGATCATTTTAAATGGAAAGGTTTTGTTTTGTATCAGATATTCGATCATTTTAAATGGAAACGTTTTGTTTTGTACCAGATATTCGATCATTTTAAATGGAAAGGTTTTGTTTTGTACCAGATATTCGATAATTTTAAATGGAAAGGTTTTTTTTGTAGCAGATATTGATCATTTATAATAAAAACCTTTTGTTTTGTACCAAGTATTCGATCATTTTAAATGGAAAGGTTTTGTTTTGTACCAGATATTCGATAATTTTAAATGGAAAGGTTTTTTTTGTACCAGATATTCGATAATTTTAAATGGAAAGGTTTTGTTTTGTAGCAGATATTGATCATTTATAATAAAAGCCTTTTGTTTTGTATCAGTTATTCTATAATTTTAAAGGGGAAGGTTTTGTTTCGTAGCAGATATTCGATAATTTTAAATGGAAAGGTTTTGTTTTGTACCAGATATTCGATAATTTTAAATGGAAAGGTTTTGTTTTGTAGCAGATATTGATCATTTATAATAAAAACCTTTTGTTTTGTATCAGTTATTCGATAATTTTAAATGGAAAGGTTTTGTTTTGTATCAGTTATTCGATCATTTTAAATGGAATGGTTTGGTTTTGTATCAGATATTCGATCATTTTAAATGGAAAGGTTTGGTTTTGTATCAGATATTCCATCATTTTAAATGGAAACGTTTTGTTTTAGATATTCGATCGTTTTAAATGGAAAGGTTTTGTTTTGTATCAGATATTCGATCATTTTAAATGGAAACGTTTTGTTTTGTACCAGATATTCGATAATTTTAAATGGAAAGATTTTGTTTTGTACCAGATATTCGTTAGTTATAAATGGAAAGGTTTTGTTTTATAGCAGATATTGATCATTTATAATAAAAACCTTTTGTTTTGTATCAGTTATTCGATAATTTTAAAGGGAAAGGTTTTGTTTTGTAGCAGATATTCGATCATTTATAATAAAAACCTTTTGTTTTGTATCAGTTATTCGATAATTTTAAAGGGGAAGGTTTTGTTTTGTAGCAGATATTCGATCATTTTCAATGGAAAGGTTTGGGTTGTACCATAGATGTTGGTTGTGAAATTGTGTGCTTGTAGTAAAAACAATGTCAATGTAGCACATGTTGATAACATATTAACTGACTATAGATTATACATATACAGTGTACCAAAACAGCAAACACTAGTTGCAACGACGGATAAACAACTGGGAAATATGCGTATCACGTTATAGAAAGATAATATTTATATTATACAAAGGTAAAGGCAATCATCTCTCAAAAAAATAAAACAATAAAAACACAGATAATAAAATATTTGTTGAATTATATTGCTGAAAATTAATTATTGGAATTTATTAAAAGTAATTACTCAAAAAACGAAATAAGATGAATATCCTGCAAATGAACACATTATCGAGTAACCACAGGTTTACTCAATTCTCAGTATCAGAAGATCATAAGATCATTTACTTAGTGCTACCTAAATGCCTCTAACCTGATAGTTACCAAAAAAGTAGAATGTAACACTTAAAATATAGTCTGTCGACAAAACTCGGCTTTTTTCCTCTTTTATTATTTATTATTAACATAAAATCTCCACATGTACTCCATTACTCCCTATCAGGCTTTTGCAAGTGCCGCATAAAGCTTAGAAAAGTGGTAAAAAGACGTCATATAAGATGAAATATTAGATATAATGACGTTTAGCTACGCGTGTATATATTACAGAGATGGAGGAAAACATTGCAAAACGGTAATTGTGATTCCTGGTGTAATTTATAGTCTTCGGTTTATGACCGATCGCTACTAATGTCTATTGCAGAAATCTCTGTCCTCAATCATTTGCCTTGAAAAACGGTTGCTGTTAAGAATTTCATGCTATAAACATGCATTACTGTGAAATGTTTACAAATATAGTATTTTGGATATTTCTTTGTCTGGCCATTTTGTTTTTATCTTTATAATAAAAAGTTAATAGCGAATAGAAATAATATATACGTGATAAATAAATAATAAAATCATCTAGGCCTTCAGATTAAGAAATAAAAAACTAGTTTCTCAAACTAACTTAATATCAATTAACGATTGACCAGAAATATGCGAAAATATATTAAAATAATCGAAACAGACAAAAATATGTAAAGATATAATAAAATATACAAAAATATGTGAAAATATACTAAAATAATCGAAAATATACGAAAATATGTGAAAATGTTCGAAAATATCCGAACATAAAATAAAATCTTACTGTTTGAAGCTTGGATTTGTTATATTTTAGTTATAAATATAAATTGATACGTATTTATAAAGGTTTAAATATTATATTTGAAATAAAATAATTAATTAATAACAATTGGGCAAAATTGTGTGGAAACATATATTAGAAAACGTCTGTAGCTGTTCTTCAACACTTTATCGAAACCAACAATTTTTAATTTAAAAATATTTTCAGTGCCCAACTTACCGTTTCTGTTTTTTTTTTTAAGGTTAGAATTTCCCGTTTATATTAGTTAGTTCATATAGTTCAACCATAGACTTGCTTTTACCAGTATATCCTTTGTGAGGTTGGACATCTTTACATTTGGCTTCTGTAACTTGTCTAAATACAGATATTACATGTTTATGTTATTCATTGTTATAAAATTAATTAATTCTGCTTAGCCTGTTTCTTTTTCATGAATGACAGCCATAGAAAATAGTTGTGAATAGTTCTTTTAATGATTGTTTTACTTCAGTGAAACTTCCATTCCAGTTTCACTGATATTTTTATCAGAAAACTATAAAAACTCAACAATAAAGTAGACTTCCGGATTTATCTCGCTAGTTTCACCGCACAGATTGACTTTCCTGTTTACGTTCTCCCTCCATCCTCCCTCTTCATCGATTACAGGGCCAAACTGTCTGAAATGATGGACTTCCTTAATTTTTTCTTCAACATGGCCACATTTATCACAAATATCTTTTCCTACTACATAAAAACAGTAAATGTTCTTATTTGTTTTCACAACATTTGTGATTTTCTATTTACAATATTTTGAGTTGTACTTTCATATCCATCTTTTGTTTATTTGATAACAGTAGAAGGATTAACCCATTGCTAAGGAGAATTATTATTTCTTATTTAACAGACCTCTTGGTATTATTGTATACTTACGAAATGTATGTTGTAACTACTTTCATGAATATTTTTAATATTGATAAATATGTTCTTCTTAATACACTTTTGATATAACTTGCGACCAGACTTTTTGCTTCAGCCTCCTGAAGTCGTAAGACGAAAAGATTTCCTCCAAGTGTAAGTTAACAATTTAACAACTTTTAGTTCGTAAAAAGTCTGGTCCCAAGTTATATCATACTTGTAATAAGTAATTAACAACCAGCTCGCCATGAACAGCAACAAGATTTCGATAAATATTTTTTATTACATAAATGCCATTTTAATCCATACTTTTTTGAATATTCATAAAAAAAAAGAAATATTCACCATGTCACTATTTTAGTGCTTAAATATAAACAAAAAAATGCAGCGTGTGAGGTTTCAAAGTTTATTTGTAATTTACACTTATTTTAAGAGAAAAATTTTAGTAACTTATTCTGTCATAATATATTAAGAGAACATTAAAATGGTGTTTATAAAGTAAACGTAAATTCCACAGGTAAAACAATTTAAAATTTAATGTTAGCTTTGTGGTAGACTTAAAGGAGCTTTGTTGAAGGTATATTTCTAACATTTCTGTAGTATTTATATTAAAAATTTGAGTATGAGCATTTATATTATTTTTTGCTAAATATTTATATAGCCTACTATTCAGAACATCATTGTGAACAATACATCTGAAACATCTTGTTTAAGTTATATGTGCAGTTAAATATATACTTGTTGCTTAGTAATATTTTCCTGTTATACATGTTTCTAAAAAGGAGTTTACGATGTTTTTTAAATGTCTGCGCATCAAAGATGTTCTTGCTGTATAAAATATTACTGATATTAAGAACGTAATAAGATCAGGGGTGTACCCAGTACGATAGTTTGGAGGGAGCCCAACCCGAGGGGGGTAAAACCTTCCTGAGACGATTTTGAACATTTTTATCCCTAAAAATAATATTTTATGACTTTTTGACACTTAACATTACACAACTGCTGAGCCATCGGGAAGATATTTTGCTGAAAACCTAGCACTGTTTTATAGGTTGATATTTTTTGCTAATACTAATTGGTTTGGGGGAGCACGTTCCCCCTGAGCCCCCTGGGCTATGCTACTGACTACGATGTTCATACCGTTCAGGATATTTTTGATGCTTGCGGTGTTCGTACTTTCTAAGATGTTACTGTATTTAAAACGTAAGAGCTGCTACTGATGTTCATGTCGATTAACATGTTACTCTTATCTGATGTGTTCGTAAAATGTTCCTGGTATTAAGGATGTTTGCATACTTAAAGAATTTCACGATGTTATTATTTCTAATATTTGTGATGTTTGTGCTGCTTATGATATTCGTTCTCTCTAAGACACTCCTGTAGTTGCGACATTTCTGCTACCATTTAACATACTACTTTTAAGAAAGCCTTGTTATTTATACTGTTTGCGCTGCTAAAGATTACGTGAAGTTGAGTGATTTTTTAGTATTTTAAATGATTATGCAGTTTAAAACACTCCTATAATACAAAACGTTCGTGTTGCTTCTGCTATTAATGCTTTTTAATACGTTCCTCTTTTTAAAAACGGTTAACATGTTACTGCCATCTAATATGTTCCTACTTTTTATATTGTCCTTGTTTTTAAGCTGTTTGCACCTAAGTGGTGATTGCATTTAAGTTATATTGCCTGATGTTTAGGATTTTTCTAATATTTAAGATGAACATTAAGTCTAAACATTTCTACGATTTAAGATGTTCGTGTAGCTTATGCTATTATTGCTTCATACTATAGTTTAACATACTACTGTGATCTAATATAGCGTTTACCTCAAGTTGTTTATGCTGCTATGATATTCATGCTGTTTAACATGTTAAACAGTTAAAGATGCTCTTGATGTTTGAGATGTTGCTATTATTTAAGCAGCCATGAATAGTTTTGTAGAATATTTTATGTTGGTGCAGCTTAGAATATTCGTACTTCCTAAGATTTTCCTGTTATTTAAGATACATATTCGTGCTGTTGATGGTGCTCGTACTATTTAATATGTTTGTACATATAAACGTTTTTGTGCGGTAAAGAAATTTAACTTCATGTTTAGGTTTTACTAAAAACTTAAATATGGTCTGGCTGTTTTACTACAGAAAAAAATTTACATTACGTATATGAAAAAAGTTATATTGTTCTTAAGTTGTTGTAATAAAAACACCGGTAAATTAGATTGCTTGATAAATTTGTTTTTGGTTTTTAGTGTTTGTAATTAACTGTAAGTAAATGTCTGCCTGTGTTTAAACAAGACATAAACTGCAACGCTTAAGTAACCCTGACTAGTTTATCTTTTTTTTAATTGGCGCTGAATACTGTATTATTTAGCACATTTTTATGGCAAAGAAATTTTAAAACTTTTATAACCCTTACGTAGAGCGAGTTTACAGGGTGGATTTTAATCCGAACCCTTATTTATTAAATTTAATTAAAATAATTTAAAGTTTCAGGGAAGTATATATATTATGTACAGATATTTAGGAAATTTAAACAAATCTAATTTTTTTTAGCTCTGATAGTATTTAAAAGTACTTAATTCCATCAAACCTGCAATTTCAAACCTTCTTGCTACTTAATGAGAAAAAACTAGTCTTTTTTGATTTTCCTCATGACTTTCAGTCAGTTAGATTTCATAATTACATTTCTGTGTATTATATAAGGATGATATAACTGTACCATTATATGAAGTATTTGTGTATTTCATGAAAACGTCCAGCTCTTGTCTTGAAAGTTAAATGTTGAAGAAGAATCTATGGCAAATATGTACTCTGCAAAGAGATTACCTATACACAAAACAAACAAATAGACTTTAGACAGGTAACTTTATTATGTATCGAATCAATTTCCATTTGTGGTTTTATTGTGAAACTACTTAGATATATCTGGAATGACGATAAATAATATAATATACATGGGTATGGTGAAATAGGTTTTACTAAGTTAAGACATTTTTTAATTATATATATATATATATATATATATATATATATATATATATATATGCGAGTCCCGATATTTCGAGATTTCATATAATTCAATTTGAGCCTATTTTATCTATTTAAAAAAAAGATGATTCGGGCTTCCAGTAGAAATTTATATCAATACGATATGCAAAAAAAAAATGAGCCGTGTATCCAAGAAAGATTAAATAAAGTTCTCCTATTTCTTCTAATGCACAGGAACGTACCTCCGAGTAATCCAAGTTTTCGGTAATCCGAGGGGATCCCACGGACCCATCTACCTGGAATCTGGAATTATCGAGACTCTACTGTATATATGTATATGTATGTATATATATATATATATATATATATATATATATATATATATATATATATATATATACATATTTCCAGATAGTCCCATACAGATACATTTTTGTGCCACAATTTATAATTATAATGGGTAATGGTTGAATACAAACTATCATGTAAAGAAAGATAATTTTTGTCCTGACACCTACAAATCAGTCTGTTATGGAAACAAGAAAATAACACCAGATAGTTATTTTAGTTTTCGGTAATAGTTGATACAATTATAGCTATTTCCGATATGTGTTTTAATTTTTACACATATTACTAAAAAATACTTTCTGAATGTGAAACAAATAGTTTTAATTGTTCTAAAACTACAAAAGTGATTAAAACTAGATAAATTGAAACAACTATAAATAAACCGTTGTTCACAAAACTCTAAATTCTGTCCTAACCAGATACTTTGAAACTATATTTTAATACAGGTATATATTAATGTATTGGAATTAGTGCGGTTAGTGAAACATTATGTCATGAAGGACTATTGAGTGTAAGTCTGTCACTAATAAAGGCAACACGTTGCCAAAACTAGTCTATTTAAATAACCTAGAGTTTGGTGAGGTTTTGAGTTCCAATGGCATTAAGCTTTGGTAAATTGTTCTCGCTAGCTAAGGTCTAATTAACAATATGTATTGAATTACGTATAGTGAAGGTATGTTTATAAGACAACAATTAATAAACGTTTATTCACTATTTACCTAACACTTATATCACTGGTTTCTTGTTATAAATGTATTTTTGTGTAACATATATGAAGACAAACTAACCGAGTTGCTAATATTTTGTGAAGTATTGCCCAGCATTCTTGAAAGTGCCGACTAAACTCTAAAATAAAACTAAATAAACTTAAGCTTAATGTACTACAAATTATTGTTTGTTGCATTTGAGGTAGCCAAGATATTTTCTCTTTATAACTAAGCAAGTAATATACATATATATATATATATATATATATATATATATATATATATATATATATATATGTATATATATATATATATATATATATATATATGTATATATATATATATATATATATATATATATATATGTATATATATATATATATATATATATATATATATATATATGTATGTATGTATATATATATATATATATATATATATATATATATATATATAAAGAACTAAGTCAAAATACAAATACAAGGATTATAATTGAATTTACAATTCAAAGCTTTTCGTCGGCTAACAGTACCAACATCATCAGGAATATTAAACAATTGTAAACAATATTTTGACTTAGTTCTTTATTAATACACAAGAATACATATTGCGATATATATATATATATATATATATATATATATATATATATATATATTAATAAATAATTACATTCCTACTAAAGTTAACAGCGAAATAAATTATTATAGTTACCCTAGAACACTATTTTTGATTTTGTGTGGTAACCACGGCAACAGTTTAAGGTTGTGCAGCGGAGGTTGCGACGACAACCAGATGAGTTATAAAAATTCATATACATCTTTAAGAAATAGATTTGTAGGTATTGGAAAGTTGGCGCAGTGACATGGCGCGCTAGACATCCAACTTGAAGATTCTCAGTTCGAATTCGGCTGGACCTCACAAATTTTATAATTTAATTATTAAATACATATTTGCCACTATAGGCAAATAGCCTATAACCTAAATAGCCTATCCACTATAGGTAAAAAATGTATGGATGAGAAATGTGAATGAATGTTAAACTGGATTGGCTAAGTAAAAACGTATTTTATTAACGATTGAAATTGTGTACACTATATATATATATATACATATAAAGAGAATGTGAGGTAATAGAAGGAATGTAATAAAGTAGGCTACATTTCAGAGTATGTGCTTAATGAAAATAAAAGTGTTATGTTTTCCTTATTTTTTAATATTAATTTCGAATATATCACAATTTATTTTTATTTGGTCATGGTAACACTTACTGTAACATAATCCTACTAGTTTTAGTATTAGATATCACACTAAGACAATAAAATGTTTATTGCAAGATATTCACAGACAGGTGTCTAAGAAACAAATCACAAAAAGCCCGAAAGGAGTTAAATGTGAAAAGCTTTAGAAATAATACACTTTACATACGAAAGGAATTAAAAGCTATTTCGTGTATTTACATGCAGCGCACGATTCAGTGTGAAATCATTATGCAGGTTCACTTGTAACAGTCCAAAGTTTATACATTTTATAAAACAGACTGAAACGAAGAAAACATCGTAAATATTCCGTCTGCTTCCGCTACGTTATAACATTCCTGAATTGACCTAGAAACAGTTTTATTGTCAGGTCCGTCCCAGATCGCGCATAGTTAATGCTTCAGACAAACACGATACGTAAACGCGTTAAATATCGCCCTACTTCGGCTAATGTGTTTCTAAGTGCTGAACAGTGGGTAACTCTTCAACACATATTCAGCCTTAACATTGATAACGCGTGTGTTCTCCTATCTTAATACTTTTGATTGAGGTTAAATCTTAATCTTAATATTTGAGGTTAAATATATTTTGTTTGGCACTTTTTTATATTACTCTTGTATATCAATTTACAAGGACAACGTGTGTTCATATTTATTTATTTATTAAATAACTGCCACTAAACACACTTTGCCGAGAATATGTTGTAACGCATTAACTTTGGCGATTTATCCTTAAGTACAGTACATTACCTTTGTAAAGCGCCGACAGAAAACAAGAGTTTGAGTTTAGAGGATTGTTGCTTGTAATCTAAATGTTCATAAGGTAATAAACAAATCTGTTCACCTGATTGTTTGTGTTACTCGTATTTATTAAGAAGTACCAAATTTTTATCCAAAACAGTAATATAAATTTACCTGTTATTATAATTCGTATTAAAAATTCATAAAACAACATCAATTTAGAAGCAAGATAATTTCATATCTTTAAGTAAAAATTTTACTTTAAAATGATGTAAATAATGATTCAACTAAGTTTCAAACAATTCAAATTGAATGGGATTTTCTAAATTTACTATATTTACAAATGAAAATTAGTAATAATTTTATTGAATGTTTTCTAGAGTTATTTTATCTAAATAAATATTACACAAATGCCACTGTTTAGTGAGAAACATCTAACTACAAAATATATGATTAGTGAAACAAATAATCTTTTATGTTATTAAGGATAAATATCGCCTTTTTGTATGCAATTATAGCAATGAAATTCAACAATTAAAGAAGCAAAACTCAGTTGATATAATTAACAATGTACTCAGTTCCACAATACTAATAAAAAATACTAATCAAATAATAACAAAATAATCAAGGTATATAAATTAAACCTTAATGTACATTTATATGATCAAGTCATCACTCACAGGGTATAACTACAATAAACTTAGAAAGCAATGTTGAGTTTCTTTTATAACTTTGGTGTAGTTATACCGTCAGTCATCGAAAAGTAAATATATAACTCTATAATTGAAGTTATTATTGATTATGATCTAGTATCGTGGCATTGGTTTTATTGTTAAATATATTAAATAAAACCATTATTTCATACAAAAACGCAGTTTTATTTGTTATTTGGTAATACAACTTATTGATGAAATTTTTTTTCACGTTTACAGTACTTTTGTCTCCACATAGGGTAGTAACAATACACGATTCGGACATTTAAAGCCACTCTAGTTGTAAATGTTACCACTAACTGTAGAGTAAGTTATGGTTAGAGGCTAATGTGCTGTGCTAAGCTAACCCTGCATCAACTAGGCTTATGTTACATTGTAATTGGTTTTGCTCTCGATAACGAGTGTTAATGTAAACTCACAAAACATGAATTATATTATAGCTAAACACAAACGTTGACGATACGTCTGTAAAATAAAAAGTCTAGAGAAACAAAAGCTAATGCAAAGTTTACAGAGCTGTGGTACATTTTTCAAAATATCGTTTACGAAATATCGTTGTAAACAATTTTACTAATACTGAAGGTATCGTAAACACAATTAAAAAACATGTCCAGTAACACGTAAAAATTGGTAGCAAGTAGACTTCTTATATGTCCCAGACAGAGTAAATCCGCTCCGGGGGTGTCAGTTAATCCATGAAAGGCACTGACTTCCCTATCTACCTTCACAGTTTCTCTCAGCCTTAATCCTACGATATTTCCACCTATTTCTATGTATTTAAAGTAGTTCACCTTTATCCCCATTTAAATTAGGTCTACTCAGATATATCTTGTTTTTCTATTTATCTATATATCTATCTGCCCCTCACTCCTTCTTCCTATCTATCTATCTGCCTCTCACTCCTTCTTCCTATCTATCTATCTGCTTGCCTTTCTCCCTCTCGTTTTTCCTCTTTATCTTTTATTTACCAATTTGTCTGAATATAGCTCTCTTTTTCTTTCTTTAAACTTATTCATCTATCTCTTTCTTTTTCTATCTATTTATTTGTCCGTTTCCCTCTTTCTTTTTTGTATATATTGAGGAATTAGTATATTAATTTTCATTAACGAAAACCTAAGATCATAATGCTTTAAAAATATTCTCGATAATAAGGAATAATGAAATAAACACTAGTAGTTTATTCAAACATACTAGTTTCGGTGACCATTTCGCCTTCATTAGGACTAACACTAACTGCCACTTGGAAATTAGTGTTTAGTGAGATTTTAAGTACCCTACTTTAGTATTGACCTTTGATAAATACATCTCCCTAGCAAAGGTCCTACTAGCGGGTAATTTAACAATATACGCGCACTTTTAAATTAATACAAAATAAATTATCATGCTTGATACAAACCAATACTCTGAAATTTAAGTAGACTTTTAAATACATAATGTACGTACACAAATGTTTACTTAGGCAATAAGACTTTAAAACACACTACGAGATATCCATCAGTTTTTTTACAAAGGTACTCTATAATAATTATGGAGAGTTATAATTTTATTATATTTAGAAACAGAATTTTTGTCGAATGCTATAGATAAAATAGCTTCAAGTGTAATTTTAAAACTATACCGTTTTGTAGTTACTATATAGTAATACTTTCTTATTTCTTATGGATTACAGAGTTTCCCAATAATATTAGTTTCACAATCCGAAGAAAGCGTTAACATCAAACTTATCTAAAATAATTGGGAAAACATGGAATATAGCCCTGAGCAGGTTGATTCATTCGATCTATTCTGAAAAACAATCTGAACATTAAACAGAGAGTAATTCAGAATTCAAGTAGTTTTTATTTATATTGGCCAGTTTTTAAAATTTGCATTGAAATGCAACACATTGTACTTAAACCTTTTTACGTTAAAACAGTTAAAAAAAACTTCTGTATTATTTACAACCTAAGTTTAAGTTGTCAGTCATTCCAAGAGTTAATATGGAAGGTAAAATGAGGAGCTTTGTGTTCTTTTAAACTGAGCTCATTAAATATAAATTAGCTGCCTTAAACGTTTGGAGGAGAAGAAAGGGTGGGATCAAAGAGCAAACCTTCTTCATGTTAGCCTTTGGATCTTTTTATTGTAACTGATTGAGAATTAAGCGTATATTGTTTGCAGAATTCTGAGTATTGTTTGCAAGATAATATAGAAAATCTAATAAAAGATGATAGTGATTATACAAAAGAAATTTCTTTTTCTAGGTCTAACAATCTGTCTCTCTATCTTTGTATTTAAATATATTAATATATATATATATATATATAGCCTATATATATATATATATATATATATATATATATATATATATATATATATATATATATATATATATGACTTATCTAAGTATTATTACGGTCTGTAATCTTAAATTAGACTTACATAAACACTAAAATATTGATTTATTTTGGACACACTCTATCCTATGTAAATCAATGAGAGAAACCTGGTTATAGGTATGACATTCTGATTGCACCAAGAGATGCAAGGACAATTGATAAGGGATTTTAAGGGCCGGTCGGGTGGTAGCTTAAAGAACATACAGTTCTTCTGAAACTTTACAAACTACAAGCACTTAGGTTCATAGGCTAAATCGAGCTAAGGGATGAAAAAACAACATACAAATTCTTTGGCGCTTTCGGGATCAGCCTTTAGACCTCCCCATTCAGGGCCTTAAGTTATTATTTTTACGCTTTCAACCCACTGGACGATGTAGTTACATATACTGTAAATTTTTGTATGTTGTAAAATTTTACTTTACTATTTTTCAGTTTTTAATTGCATTATTTAAATAATATATTTTAATTTAATTCTATAATTTGTGATTTCGAAAGTTTTATTTTCGGAGTTGATAAGTATAAAAATAGTACACAATATTTAATAAGAAATAACTGAATTTAACACCATAAAAGAATACTGCAAGCATATTGTACGGGTTTGTTAGTTACGAAGAAAATTTATTTGATGTCACGTTTTTATTAAAATTAATTCGTTATAATAAATTGAAGAGTGTAGAAGAATATAAACGCTACGGAGGTCCGTAGCAGAACAAAGGCTGCTTAAGGAAGCGAATGGGAAGACAATCTCCAGCCTTCAAGTCATGTAGAACATACTTGGATCTGACCGCAAAGAGAAACAAACATTCCTACATCACATAAAACAATTGAAAAAGTGATCTGATTCCAAGGTTTTCCGGATTGTCCAGTCAGGTGGAATGTGCAACGTACAGCGTGACAGCGACACGTGATAAGTTGTGTTCAGTTACTACAGCGACCTTGATGACGTCAAAGTCGTCTGTGGAGAGGATGTTCACACGCCTGTACTTCCGCCGTTATTCAAGATACTGTATAGCGTTTTATTTTAAACTAATTGCAGTTATTTAAACTGCTAAATTCTACGTATTTGTTATTCCAAGTGGAGCTGGGAATCCCCTGTACTGCCCATTAAATATTCCTACCAAGATATTCTTACACAATGGGGACTTAGGTTTGCAACTGCTAAGTCTACATATTTAATATATTCACTTATATTCTCTATACAGGCAGGGCTATCATTCATTACAAAATTTAACCGTAAAATTATCTTTTCAAAGTTTACTTACTTGAAATAAAAATCATGTTTTTTCTAGAAAAATCTTTTATTAAATTTACCTAATATTCGATTTGCTAACACACTAGAATAAAGAGTTGTTTAAAGCGACAAAGTACAAGTAATGTAAAAAAGATTGTTTAATTAAATTCCTACTCATTAAGTCATTAAATAACATTTTCAGTTTGGTTACTGTTTAATTAATTATAACAATTGATATAAATATGTATATACATACAAGGCCTATTACAGAAACAAAATATTAAGTGGCAAAATAGAAATCGAATATCCATGCAATTTTCCACTTTCCTCTCTATACAGTATATAGCGTTGGACTAATTTTCTTGTTTTTACTATTTATTCGCCTTATGAAGTTTCTAATTTATGAAGGCGGTCTACAATTTCTCAATCTATTCATCTCTTGTAATGCTTCATTATTGCAACGCTAATGTGCTGGATTTCAAATATAGAGCTATTCAGTTTGGATCCGACCTAGACATTATCTTTTTTAAAATTAAATCATTATTGAATAAATATTACAAAACAACTGTATTAACATCAATTGTCATCCAAAAGGTTAAAAAAATATATTTCAACATGATTGAATAAAAACGAATTTTTTAACTATTGAAATTTTTTTAATGATATATATATATATATATATATATAAATTGTAAGCTAATAGAAGGAATTGAAAAATAAAATCTCTATCTCTAAGGACAAAGTAAAATAACTTAGAATATTGAAAATAATTTTATCACAATATCTCTACACCAAACTCAGTACTACCAAATATTTTCTCCTGGATCTACAATGCTAGCAGTATTCGTCGCTTTCTTGCTTTCCTCACTTTTTTTTGTAAGTTGGGTTGTTTTTCTAATTTTGTCAGTGAGTGTACTCACTGTTTAATTACTTGTCAAAACCCGTCGAATAGACTTTCGGGATCCATGTCCAAACAGAACTGTGAAACTTTTGTTAGACGTTTTTAGTGGAGTCATTGTTTCCATAGGTTAAGGTGTCAAATTGTTATAAATCACTTTAACATTAGTTTATGACTATCCTAACTTTAAATTTTGTAAATTTATAAAAACTTACTGAGACAGAACGTTTTCGATCGCTACATCAGTGTCTTCTGCTTGGAGTTGTTAGGTTAAGCGATGAAGGATTTAAAGGCCGGTTCTCGATAGTATCAAAGAGTAAGTGTGATTTGTATTGGGTTCGTTCGCTTAATATGTTTGTACTTTGTGTTTTTGTGTGTCTGTAAATTTCATATTGTTCTACTGTGTTGAGATGTGATCCTTTTTTTTGTTGATGTGTAAGATTTCTAGGTTATGGTAAATGTCTGCGTATTTGTATCTTGTTTCTATTATGTGATTGTAAAAGGCTGAGTTGGTGTTCTGTTCGTGTTCCCCGACTCTTTGTTTAGATCTGCGACCTGTTGCCCAATGTAGAATTTGTTGCACTTGTTGCAGTTTAATTTGTATACGCCTAGTGCTTGTAGCTTATCTTTGTTGTTGGTGTCGTGTTGTATTTTGTATTGTAAATTGTTATTAGTATTGTATGCTATTTTGTATCCTGTTTTTTGAAATTTGTGGGGTATTTTATTTGATGTTCTGTTTATGATTGGTATTGTGATGTATTTGTTTTCCCTCTCTGTAGTGTTAGTTTTAGTGTTTTTTTTTGTATATTGTGCCATAGTTTGTCTACTGTAGTAGTGTTGTATCGATTTGGGTATGCTAAATATTTAACTGTCATATTTAAAACAATAAGGGCTTTCCTTATAAAAAGAAATCTGAATAATAATTTGAATAATAATAACACTACTCAAAATAAAATGTATTTAGTTTAAAGAAAGGAAATATATTGACTGTTGCTTGCATAAAATATATAATATAAAAATAATTTAATAATTAGAGAAATAAAATATGAATTTTTTTAAATAAAATTTCCTTTTTCTGTGAACGTCTGGTCCAAAATTAATGTTTCTATTATCATACATAGCACACTGCCCTCGTTCTCGCCTGAAATTAATTCTTTACTTGTCGCTTTCATAAAAGTAGCTTCTTTACACTTGACATTTATGAAAATATCCTCAACTTCTATGGATATTATACGCTCAAACGTATGCAATATTTGGAAGTAAAGGAGTAAAAAGCACTTAGTTAAAATTTGTCTAATGGAAACAACTATTTACATAGGTAAATGGAGATGGGTTTTATGTATACTTACAGATTTTTGCGTATATACGTTTACATATCTAACCTATACACACGTTGTATAGGTCTGGTTGATTGTCTTCTCTTGTTTGTTTGTTTTTTTTTTAATAAAATACAGACGTGAATGTATTGTTTCGTGTGTATTGTGTTTTCGTAAATGTAACAGAAGGGTTGAAATTAACGTAAGTTGATTATTACATTAAATACAAGGGTAGGGTGAAAGATTCTAGACCTGACCCAGAGATGGCATTCAAATCATTGTAACACACTTTAGACGGTGTTACATATTAAATTAGCAAATTTCAGAAAACAAACGAGAATGGATTCAAAATTGTAATAATATATGACTATGTAAAAAAAAATTGTTATGTATG
Organism: Prosapia bicincta; assembly: GCA_036971475.1. NCBI lineage: Eukaryota > Metazoa > Arthropoda > Insecta > Hemiptera > Cercopidae > Prosapia > Prosapia bicincta. The sequence continues at coordinate 111,029,293 of JBAIZL010000004.1, forward strand.
AGAAATATTTTAATGAGATCTCTGGCTGATAGTGACATCTAACGGAAAATGATTAAAACAAGTAATTAAGGTAGGGATGCGCCCCCCCGGATGCGCAGTAGGTAGGAAGGTTGCACGCAACTAATATATCTCTCTCATTTGGCCAAGATGTAAAAGGGCAACGGACGTCTCCGAGAGCAAGAAAATTTTATTTGATTTTTTTTATTTAAATTAATGTGAAGTTTTAATTTCATATAATCATGGCTTAGAACACGGCGTACGTTACCAGGTACCAGATGGGACGCTGAATTACTGATGACATTTCCCGAGTCTTTTCCACGAGGATGATACAAGGCTTTTACCGAGACTTTTCCACGAGGAGGAAGCGAGGTTACGGCTAAGTGGGCGATTTAAGACTTTAAAGATTTATTTCAAAATTTAAAATGTTTCACAGCATAATTCTAATTAATGAACATTGAACTTTTCAACTAATTAGCATAACTGTAATTACGCATCTTTTGGTGCCATTATGTTCACCTTGAATTATAAAATTTGATTATATAAAAAGGCAAGTAAACTCGAGTACAGATTCATTTTCAGCCATTGATTGATTAATTAATTGATAGATTGCTATCCTTAAAAATTCATAAGTTGAATATAAAATGTTCCATAATCCGTAACTGAATGTCAAGAAATATGTATCATGATTATAATTTATTTTATTTGTCTTTCTTAAAATAAAAGAGTGTAATTTGCTTTAATTGAATTTAAAAGAGTCATTATTTTACCAGCGCACAATTCCTTGCATTTCAGGTTAACAAGCCTTAAGAATTAATTTAATAATATTCTGCTTATTTAAATGATTTAACTTGGTATTTTAAAATGTTTTAATGTAACGGAGTTCTACCTTCAAGTGCGTTACAGACAGACGTCTTTGTTACGCCTGAACTGTAAGCTAGAAGTAAAAATTAAATTTTAAGAATTAAAACTAAATAATATTCTATTTGTTAAACCACACGTTACATAAAAATGCGCCACTCTGCTTAATTTAATTATGAACCCTTACAAAATGCGCAACTCTGCTAGGGTAAAAATTTGAAATGTAAACTTGTGTGTTGGCGGAAAGAAAATTAAAAATGGTTGAAAATAATCGATTTAATTAAATATATTCAAAGGTAAAAAAAAAATTATTCATTAATCATTTAACAGTGTAAGTTTTGTAAAATGTATAAATTGAAAGTAAAAGATGTGGCCTGTAGTTTGTGTAAACAGTTTGGTAAAGTTAGGGGAGAAAACCAGTTATAACCTGTTTTTACTTGTATTGTAGTCAAGGTCAGAGACTCTTGTTGTTTAAAATATTAATCGTAATATGCTTGGTAGAGTTTAGATTTTTTGTAAGTTTGTGCATGGCTTTGAAAGCCAGTTGTAGAGTACCATTGTTTACACAGCTGCAAGTTCCAATGTCAGGCAAGTTAGATTTGATTGTCCGAGTTTGTATAAACAAATATCTAGCCTGAAGTTCAATGTTTGCATAAAGGCTGTTTCAATATTTCGAGTTTGCTTGACTTTTCTGTATGAAGAATAACTTTCCGTTTGTTTTCTGAAAGCAATTCTATTAAACAAAATGATTTAATAATAAAACTTTGTCAAAAGAGGAATTAAAATATAATAAAAAAGAAAATTATAATTGAAGTTAACAGTGATATGATTTTAAAAGTAATGTTTAATAAAAAAAAAAAAATAAATAAATTTATGAGTTAATTTTAAATGTATTTAAATTTAAATGTATAAGTGTGTAATAGTCATATAAAAATATTTCAAGCAAAATTTATCTTCTAAAATAGTTGAGATTTTTTTTAAAATTTTAAATTTGGAAATATGCAAGCTTTATTTTTAAAAAGAGGAATAAATTAACAAGGAAGATAGGAATGTGCCTTTGTACAGAATTTATACTCCACGACGACACTCACATTGTATGTCAAAGTGCACATTGACATACTATACATATTCTACATGAGAGAGACTAGGACAAATTCTCAAAACACACAATACTACACCGATTCAATGACTTAGGGGGAATCAACAGACTATACGCTTGACCAAAATTGTGTATAAAAGTGCAATCATAGGTTCCGTTTAATTTCAATTCTTATTTGTAAATACAAGAGCTTAGCAAGAAATTAATTCAATTTGTTTACAGAAATATTTGAAAGAAGTTTTAAGATGTAACAGAATACATATAATCATTTGTGTGTCAACATGCTAGCTATATAATTTTTAAATTAAAATATGGGTTTTAATTTAAGAATAATGTAATTGGATTTTCAAAGTATGGGTTTTGAAATCCAAAAGAGGTATAAGATGTACGAAATATTGTAGAGATAACGAAAAGTTTTGAGGCAATGGTACATGCTTAAAGTTGTGAAATGGAGAGGAGAATATGTAGATAAATAGCGTCGATAATGTTGAAATTTTTTGGCTTACAGGAAGTAAGCGGTATTCATAAATCCTAGAGATTGGATTGTGAAAAATATAGCTAGGGCATATGTAAGGTAATGTTGACAAACAAAGAGGAATTTTGAAACAGAGTAATTTTGAAAGAATTTAATTTAAATAAAGGGTAAATTTATTAAGAGTAAATAAGGTTATTTTGAAATTAAAAGAGATATAATTATGTGCTTATGAAATAAAAATGTTTACGAGAAGTTTGATTTTGAAAGAAAATATTTTCAAGTATGCAATGTTTTTAAAACTTTATATTGTGAAATGAATAATTTTGAGAATTAATAAAACAAGTTTCTAAGAGTTAATTAAAATAAGAAATATTCATTAAAGGATTTTTAAATCTAAATTAAATTTGTTATAATATATGTATTTAAAAGATAAATGGAAATAATAAGTAAATTGTAGGTTTACATGGAAGTTTGAATTTTTAGCATAAGGGTTTTAAATCAAAAGCAGAGTAAATATAGTTGATATTATTTTTGATTAATTAATGAAAGGGTTTTAATGAAATAAAGTCAGTAAAGAACATTATGTAAAAGTATAAGAGTATGTGTCAATACAAATATTTTATGATATGTTTCTTTTAAAGAAGAATAGTTTGGTTGCTGAACTGAGAGTCATTAATAAATTATAAAATTAGATAAAAACATTCCAATAAAAAAAAAAAGGGAGAAATGAAATGACACAAATTTTTTTTCAAGAGGGGGGAAAAATATGTAACACACTTTAGACGGTGTTACATATTAAATTAGCAAATTTCAGAAAACAAACGAGAATGGATTCAAAATTGTAATAATATATGACTATGTAAAAAAAAATTGTTATGTATGAGAAATATTTTAATGAGATCTCTGGCTGATAGTGACATCTAACGGAAAATGATTAAAACAAGTAATTAAGGTAGGCATGCGCCCCCCGGATGCGCAGTAGGTAGGAAGGTTGCACGCAACTAATATATCTCTCTCATTTGGCCAAGATGTAAAAGGGCAACGGACGTCTCCGAGAGCAAGAAAATTTTATTTGATTTTTTTAATTTAAATTAATGTAAAGTTTTAATTTCATATAATCATGGCTTAGAACAGGTACGTTACCAGGTACCAGATGGGACGCTGAATTACTGATGACATTTCTCGAGTCTTTTCCACGAGGATGATACAAGGCTTTTACCGAGACTTTTCCACGAGGAGGAAGCGAGGTTACGGCTAAGTGGGCGATTTAAGACTTTAAAGATTTATTTCAAAATTTAAAATGTTTCACAGCATAATTCTAATTAATGAACATTGAACTTTTCAACTAATTAGCATAACTGTAATTACGCATCTTTTGGTGCCATTATGTTCACCTTGAATGTTAAAATTTGATTATATAAAAAGGCAAGTAAACTCGAGTACAGATTCATTTTCAGCCATTGATTGATTAATTAATTGATAGATTGCTATCCTAAAAAATTCATAAGTAGAATATAAAATGTTCCATAATCCGTAACTGAATGTCAAGAAATATGTATCATGATTATAATTTATTTTATTTGTCTTTCTTAAAATAAAAGAGTGTAATTTGCTTTAATTGAATTTAAAAGAGTCATTATTTTACCAGCGCACAATTCCTTGCATTTCAGGTTAACAAGCCTTAAGAATTAATTCAATAATATTCTGCTAATTTAAATGATTTAACTTGGTATTTTAACATGTTTTAATGTAACGGAGTTATACCTTCAATTGCGTTACAGACAGACGTCTTTGTTACGCCTGAACTGTAAGCTAGAAGTAAAAATTAAATTTTTAAGAATTAAAAATAAATAATATTCAATTTGTTAAACCTTACGTTACATAAAAATGGACTCTGCTTAATTTAATAATTATCAACCGTTACATCATTGAACATTTATATTTCCCGCCTGTGCGCACATGTCATTAGTTTAACTTGTTCCCTCAAGTAGTTTGTGTACAGGATTTGTTTTAGTAGACGTCTTTTGTATTTTTGGTTAAAATGGATAAACTTGAATATCGTGCTGTGATAAAAATGTCATTTCGGATGGATTAATCCCTTAGGTTATTCATTTGAAGTTGACAAGAGTGCACGGGAACGTTGTTCCTCCAATGTCAACAAATACAAGTGGGCAGCTGAGTTTAAACATGGTCGCACGTTGCTGGAACACCACGTGAAGGACGACCAAAAACTGCAGCCACACCAAAAACTATCGAAAAGATGCACGATATCGAGTTGGACGATAGGAGAGTAAAGGTGCTTGATATAGCTGAGGCTGTGGTTATTACAGAAGAAAGCGTGAGAATCATCTTGCACGAAGAATTAACGATACGAAAGCTTTGCACAATGTGGATACCGTTTGCGGATCAATAGAAAATTCGCAAACGACAATCACAGCAATGTTTGAACTGATTCAAGAAGGATTCGACTGATTTTGTGCGGCGATTTGTCACCCTGGATGAGACATGTGTCCACCACTACACTCCCGAAACTAAACGTCAGTCGAAACCGTGACTGGAAGCGCCAAAGAAAGCGAAGTCGATCGAATCCGATGGAGAGGTCATTACCAGTGAGTATTAGAATGGTAAAGGGATCTTGTTAATTGATTACCTTGAAAAAGGCAGAACGATTACGGACAAATATTACTCCAACCATCTTGACTAGCTGAATGTCAGAATTCGCGAGAAGAGGCCTGGCTTGCAGAAAAAACCGTCGTCTGCAAACAGAAGTGAGTTGACAATGAGAAAATTACGATATTTGGGTTTTGATTTACTAGGCCATCCCACCTACTCTCTTTATTTGGCACCCTTGGACTTCCATCTCTTGCCAAACCTGAAGAAATTTGTTTGTGGAAAGCGCTTCGCGTCCAATGTAGATGTTGAGAGGGTCTCTCACATCAGGGAAAAAATACTCATTTTGAAGAAACGCTGGGCCAAGTATGTTGAAGTCAAGGGAGATTGTGTAAAAAAATAAAATCTTTTTAAAACTGAAAATCACGATCTTTCATTGCCAGGCATAGAATATTTCACCCTACCTTAGTATAAGATAATTGGAATGGATTTAAAGAATGTAACTATCCTAATGTAACAAATATAATATTGTAAGTGTAATATAAGTATTGAAATTAACTGAAACTGAATAATGCAATGAATATAATATTATCACAATGGTTGTAAAAAGCATAACCCTCATAATGTAACGAAAATGGTTTTGTTATTTTAACAGAAGTATTAAAAATTTAAACATTGTTGAGAATTATTACAAAATTTATAGTCCTTTACAATAAAACACTAAAAAACCCTTAGATATTTAATTCTAAAAATAGATCTACTGTGAAACATTTAAATTTGATAAACCGTAGATGGATATAAAACTAAAAATTCTTTTCTAATAAAAACCCCTTGTTTTTGAATTTGTATTCTTATAATTAATAAATTCGTATTGTAAATAAATAAGTTGGTATTAAGTGACAAATGTTGGTGTAAGATTTAAAGTCCATTACTAATAAAATATAAAATACAAATAAATGGCATATTAAAGGGGGTGATAGAAAAAGTTACTAGGGAGTTTGATTCACAGCAGTGCTAAGATGTTTCTATGCACTTTACATCATCCCGGTTAATTCATACAGGTGAAAATAATACCTGAGGTAGGAATGGACGGCTGGTGCGCAGTGCTGTCAACTATTAACTTTCTTCTTTACCGTAAGGTCTAGCAATTCTTTTTTAATCCAAAGCTGATCTAATTACAAGCGCGCCGTGGACATTAACGGGTACGAATTAATTCATTTTGTCAATCTATTTTTATTTTACTACAAAAATATTCTCACTTACAAAGGACAAAACATTACATCTCTTATACTGGTGCAATATTTTTATTCGTTATTTTATACATTAGTTAGTTTGTTATTGATTATTATGTGTAATCATATTTAGTAAAAACAAACTAAAAGGTAATTACGTTTAGAATTTTGCTTTAGAGTCTAGGCTTCCACTATTATCGTTATTTTCGTATGGACACAAGAATACAATAGTTATTGCTAACAAACATCAGCTACTGTTCGACACCGAATAAAAAAATATACTGAGCTTCTTAGTCCTGTTGACATAACAAATGCTGAAGTGTTTTATTATGTTTAGATGCCTGACAGAAGTGGAATAGCCAATAAATATCTTTTTCTATTTATCTTGTAAGATTCGAGAGTCGATAAATATCCTTTAGAAAGTAAAAACGTCTTGTCTTGCGCGCGACATCAGAAAATAAAGTTTCTGGAAGCAAACAAGTCAATCAAAGAATGACGAAATTCATGACTAGCTGGACTAGTCCTGACACCAGCTACCAATAGCGGTCTTATGCCGCTTATGGTGTAATGAGAGTAGGTAATAATAAAAACCGTTCACTTTTAATTAAACACCTCAAAATTATTCACATAAATAAACTTAATTCTCATAATATCTTTACTTTGATAACAACACATCGGCATAAATTATCTAAGTCACGCATTTAATTTTGAATGAACGAATAGTTTCGAAGAATTGGTCCTGTATTTGCAACTTTGTCTTAAGGTTTATAATCGATTTTTGATTAATTAGTCGAAACAATTTAGATTAGATACTAATTAAAACTTTGGATCCTCACCCTGAATCGTACACATTATCCGCATTGAGCATTGAGAAAGAACAAGTATTTAGAAGGTTTACTCGTTGCATTCCAGAGAAGCCCTGCATCGCCGTACTATAATATAGCCTATTGAAGATATTTACAAACGAAAAACAATCTTTTATACGATGTTGCATACTGTAGTCTTGTTTTTCTATTTAACTTAAAATTTCTACAATATTCTTTATAAATTTTATACATGTTTTATTAAATCAAATTTTAAATGTTCGATCATCCGATAGTCACCTATAGACGCTTCGAGAGCTGATAACTGTGTCTTCCCAAGTCATGTTTCTAAATTTTTCCTGCTTCCAGGATATTACGACTCCTTCTTAAAACTACTTTTGTTCCACCTATCTGCATCTTATACAATGCACTGGAGGGGTGTAATAACTGTACAGGTAAATAAGTGTAATTGAGACTATTATACAGACAAAGTATACCAATACCAAGTAAATAAAATACAAGAAAAATCAACGCAAGCGCTATCAACCACCAATATGAACATCAGCACCTATCCTGTCTGTGGAAAAAGTGAATGTCGTCCAATGTGAGTTAGGAAAAAATGCATCCTTCTCAGAGAGGAGAAAGAGGTGTGTAGGCTACACATTACAGTCCTTGATAGTAAATAATTTTCTTGGCTCGTTAAAAATAGGTCTATTTCAGATAAGGAACCTAGCCCTCGTGAGAAATAACTGTGTCCTATTCCAAATACGCAGAAATACATTATGGTCCTACTTTATTCTACCTGTCGTTCCTGTATTTTTTTTTATACAGGAGGATGACATCCCTTTCTTTATAATCGCGAAGGAGAGTAGGTCTATTTTAAGAATGCGACAATCGACATTTGAATCTTAATTTCAAAGGATCTTATATTATTCCCTCTAATATTACCCTTCATGGGCAATAGCCACAATAATAAAATTAACTCGTTATTATTTCTGTAAAAAAATTAAAATAATTAACACGATATAAAAAATTGCAATATTAAAACTCTCCTAATTTTGCTGATTTTATTTTACAAAAATTAGGCAGTGACACTAACCTATAGAATTCAATACTTCATTTGAAGAATGTACTTGGTAGACGTTTTAATAAAATCTATTTATTGTCGGTAACAATAAAAGAATGGGGTTATAGAAAACTGATAATATATGCTCAAAAACGTACTGAAAAAAATGTATTCAACGAATTTAATTGAATTAGGTTCTTTAATGGTGTCAGGCGTGCCGAAAAATGTTTTATTAAACAAATTAGAATAGAAATATATAATTAATTTTCGTTGAATATTTTACAGGGAGATTTGTTGAAATATAAATAAATTGTTATAATTGTTAACTGATAAAAGATATTATTTTCAATAACATTTTAACTTTCTAATGTACGAGGAATAAGGTAACACAACCTTCGTGCTGTAACAGAACCTGTAACATAAAATCATCTCTATGAAATCATATGTTATCACCTAATTTATAATAAAATAGGGAAGGTAACCCATGGCAGATGATGTTACCGAAACTATGATGATAAAACATTCTGTTTATAGTTATTACTGTGGTTTTCTAAATGGAATGTTTAGTCAAATTATCAGTGGAGTATCAGTTACTGTTTGTACTTTACTTTGGTTCGTCTTCAATGCAACATTTCATACTCTTAATGGAAAATGTCTATTATGCCCTTACACTATATACTTAGATAGTAATAATAAAATTAAAAGTGGCAGGAAAAGAAATAAATAGAAAAAATATTTATTCACAGTCAACATATAATATTAAAATATTTCCCCATTTTTTACTTGTAACTCAAAGGAAAGTATAGACTAGCTACATTAGAATGCCAGAGAAAGTATACCAATCCTAAATAATGTCACAGACACATGATAACATTGAAGATAAATATATCTTACCCTCACTACTATCAGGAAAATACCTAGGCGCACATTAATAATGTAGAGAATTGAACACGAAATACCAGGCAGATCTATAAGTACGTTTATCTAGCCTCAGGTAGAGATCAAACTGTGTTTAACTGTGTAGTTGGCTTGTAATAAAAAGAAATTGTGCTATTTTAGAGCCTTAACCCTTTCAGAGTGCTCGAAGGGTAGGTCTTGTTCCAAGTCACATAAGGGAAAACGACTTGAAAGTTTTTTTCTCCTGCAAAACAGAAGAAATATAATTCCGTGAAAGAAGGATGACAATGACGGTACATTTCTTTTGGAGTATATAAGCCAGCTAAAACCATGTTTTATCTTATTAAGTAGCCTTATTATAAGGTCTTATTAAAGGCAGAAACATACTTTACAAAATAATTTTAAATGGATTACACACTATTAGCGTGGGTATGATATAATGTTTAATGCATTTTACATTTAATATGTGATTTATAACATTACCAAGTATGAAAATATGTGACAGAATGAAATGATAAATTATAGAAAGCAACACGGTAACTAATGAAGCATGGGTAGGCTGCACTGCTTTTATTTTTATTCCACAACCCTGTGTTTGGTTAGGGCTACTGTTATTGAATTTTTTCAACATTTTGTTTAGGCTTTATTCATTTATAATTTTTGTGCATCTCATTCTCTCCCAAAGTCATTAATTTACCCTCGGACCTGTCTAGCTAATGCATTTTTATTGTCTTATATCTCTTTCAGCTACGCCTTTTTGTAGACCACATTAATCACGGGGACCGAACCCAAACGCAAACAGGAATAAAACATGATACGGGAAAGATATCAGCGCGCATTTTCTAGAAGAATTCCGACAATTTAAGGAAAACAATTTAACACACGTCTTTTAAAAGTTCTATAAATAAGTTGTGAAAGACATGTATATAGTTTTTCGTATTCTAAATAGTGTTTATCCCACCAGAAATCGTTCTATCGACTGTATTTTACTCCAGCGGGGGGGGGGGGGTACCAATCTAGACATGCTTTATTGGATATCGTGTTTCAGGTACCTACCCAATTCTTTTCAAGTACCAGGGAAGGATATCTTGGTTCTATAAATAAGCCGTTCTTTCGTTTCTCTATATATTTTGTACACACTTCTATATACCCTGGCAGAGAGTGAGTTTACTTTTCGTGTGACCGTGTCACGTAATTTAGGACTTTATATCTACCGTTGCAAAGTGTATGAATGTCTTTATTCCATTCCTACGTAAGTCTTTGATCACTTGTTCAATAAATTCTACTAGTTCACACTCTCCTTATATATATATATATATATATATATATATATATATATATATATATTTATGTATATATATATATATATATATATATATATATCTTGTTCAAATTTCCAATCAAAATATAAAATATTTTGTATTCATCAACTCAAGTTCAAATATATTTCTTACATAATGGGGATGACCCTTGATCTTTTTTTCAAATATTAACTCAATAAATAAATAAAATTAAATAATTTTAGTCATTTAAATTTAGTAATTTGGGAGAAAAATATGCAATATAGTTATTTCGTCCCATTTGGCATAGAATAAGTGATAACATGATTTCATAAGGCAGCTGATTTTATTTTTTAGGTTATGTGTTGGAGAGAACTGTTTTAACGCATAAGTCATGTTACTTTATTTATATTATTTGTAGTTATTAAATATAAAGTAACTAAAATAAAATTATTCTTTGGTGACCCACGTAGGAATTGACTTTAAAACATTTTGGTTTACAATACTTTTTTAAGGGAAAAATATAAGATCAAATATGTTGTTTCTCAAATAAAACAGTTAACAAGGGGTTTAAATAAGGGATTAAAATGAGAGGTTCCTTCTCTTATTTCTCGAAGGTAGTAAATTTAACTGTTTTTTCCCAGTATAAACAAAATATGTTTTCTACTGAACAAACTATTTATTTTAGAAACCTAGTAGACAATCTATTATCGTAAACTATTATTTATTAAACAGGAAAATGTTAAAACATACTGAAATACTAAAATTGGATACATCACCTTGGACACACATACACACACACACACACTGCAACGGACCGGGCCACCACCTACGCGGCGCCGTCAACCCTACCGTTGACCAACACGCGCGCGCAAGTCCGACCACCAAACGCCCATTGCAGAGCAAGAATTTTGAAACGAGCCGCTCGCAGCCAAAACCACGAACGCTGTGCAATGCTCGCCAAAATCTGCCAGAGAACAAGTCACTGGACTTAAAAAAGAAAAAACCTAACTTGCTGCGGATTCTACCCTTAACGGGTAAGTCATCCCGGGGGATGGGTTCTTTTGAAAGACATCTAAACGGCGAAATGACCATATCAGCTGTAGGAGAGTGTAAGAAACTTGTTTAAAATAATACTCAGTTTGTTTGCAAGTTAGTTAAAAAATATTTACTTTTTAATTTTAAAAAATTTAAAATTTAATTTTACAATGCACAGTCTGCAATTTATTTGACTTAAAAATATCCTTTGTGTTAGTTCTTACACAGTTAAGAAACCATACTCTGCTTATTTTAGTTGACATTAAAATTTAAATTAAGAATTTACGATTTTATTTTTCTTTCAATCGGAGTATACCAAAGCGTAAAACTTTTCTCTACTTAACGGTCAATCTTACTTGTCGAAAATATAACCCTTTACTACCTGAAATTCTTGTTCTTATCTTCAAATTAAAATTTCTCTTTTCCCTTAAGTGACGTTTTAACAACCCTTTACTGCTTGTCCTAATTTTATTTCAGTATCCCAGGTTCTCAACCTTGCAATTTTAATTGTCAATATTTGGTTTTGCTTACTTAAATTATTTCTGAAAATTTAATTGTTACAATTTACAAATTTTCGCTTTAACCTTTTGGATTCAAGCAAAGCCTTACTCTTCAATACACTCCGAAAGATCCCTACTTTTCACATTTTGTTCAATTAGTTAAACTTTCTAAACACACTACTTTATTTATGGCCATATTCTACATAGCCATGTAAATGATAAAATTTTTCCTATATCTTTATCGAATTTAAATGACCTTTTTTAAAATTCAATTTCTATTTACTTTAGCGGGTAAAGTTTTACTCAATTTTACCAAACAACCTAAAAACAATTTCATAAATTATATCAGATTATATAAAAACCAATTATCAAGCCCATACGGAAACAAAAATTATATATAAAACATATAGCCATATCTCCTACAAGATTATCAAAATATTTACTGAACAACAAATCATAATTTATAAAAATTGTTAAATCATCTGCTGAATAAATTCAAACACCTTCCCAATTGGAATTTAACATTTAAATACATATTTTAATTCAAACGTGTACTGAAACATATTTAAAACCTTTTTTAAACATATCTTCACTCATTTACAAAATCTACAAATTTATTTAAATTCATTTAACCCTTTTACTAGAAAATATTTAACCCTTTGGTTACTCTTTGATTAACCCTTTCGGCATGAAAATTCACATAATGAAATTTATTAATATTTGTTGAAACATAGTTAAACCCTTTTAAACTTATCCTTGATCATTTACAAAGAAATTTACAAATTTTAAAATTTATTTAACCCTTTTTCTATAAAAATAAAAACCCTTTGGTTCTCATTTGATTAACCCTTTCTTCATGACAATTATAAATACTGAGTTTTGTTTACGACTTATTTAAACATAGTTAAACCCTTTTAATATAAAATATGTAACCCATTGGTTATCATTTGGTTAACCCTTTCTTCATGAAAGTTATACATACTGACATTTAATTAAAATTTATTTAAAATTTATCAATGCAATTTCTGAAGGAAATTGATATTTAATACATCTTGAGTAACCTTTGCTAAATGGCTACTAACCCATTTGCCTAAATTATAGAACTTACAATTTTAAACCAATTTGCAAAAATTTCATTTTTCTTTCTAAGTTTCCCTATCACCGACATATTATTTTACATAAATATAAATCATGAAATAAACAATATATACTTATAATTCAAAAAAAAAACTTATTCTAACATATTATTATTTTAGCTAGCCCCACTCACAATTTTAAAATCTCTTGTTTAACTTAAGCCTTTTGTTGAACTTTTTTTTTTAAATATTTAAAATCTACACATATCAAAATCATAACCCTTTATTTTTACTCAAACCTTGGTTTGATTCAATTTATTTAATACACATATATAATTTCACCCTTTTCTAAATAAAATCAAAAGTTTAAATTAAATAGCTTCAATTTGATATAACCCTTGTTTATTTTAAATGAGAACAATTTATGTCAATTTGTTTCATATGGAAAAATGTCGTAATGACTCCTTCTAAATAAAATAACAATTCAGTTTAATTTAATTATATGAAATAACACTCCTGTTTATAGGAGTACATGAAACTAAAGCATAGTCTTCCAATCAGCTGTTGTAAACAATGGCCTTTTGTCCGCCATCTTGGATATTTACTTTTAGCAAATTATATTTAACTTTATTACAACACATCTTTTATTTAATTTCTTTACACCTTCATAAGATTTTAACTCTTTAAATAATTTAAAACCCTTTATTTGATTTGTTTATTTAAAAACCCTTTACCCTTTACATAAGTTCTAACCTAAAATTTCTATTTCCCTTACATTCATGAAATGCAACATAATTCTTGCTTTTCTGGCATCGCCATCTTGAAACCCCCCACTCTTTAAAACAAAGCCACCAGCATTTACTTATAAAATTCAAAGTTTACTGTTAATGGTTTGAAAATTTATTTAAATTTTATAACATTTTCCCAATTAAGAAAAAATTCTTCAAATTAAAATTTTTAATTTGCAAAGGGAAGACAAAAATAGATCTGACCTGAAATCCACCACAAAGCACGGCTTGCCGTTTCTCCCTCTCTTCTCCGTCTCGCCCTTTGTTCTCCAGCGGGGGTGGGGGAGGTCCGGCTTGGATGTTGCATCTTTCCCACGCAGGTATACTTGGATGATTTCCCACGCGTAGCCGCCATCTTTGGAATCCTCCATCCCTTTGTGTTTCTGGCACGCCTCAGGTAGATCCCCTTGCTCAACCCTTTGTTTGAAACTCTCCCATCTTCTTTCTTCGATGACTTTCGCACCTCTTTTAAATTTTAACAGTTACTAATAAAATTTTAGCTTTAAGCCCTTCTTTTAACACAGTTCTTGGGCATTTTATAACACCGAAAAGAAATAGAAAAAAAATTTTTAAAACGTTTATCAAGTTAGTTAAATTTTGTTTAATTTTGTTAGAAATTTAGAATCACTTTTTTAAAACTGTTTGCTAGGTTAACCACTGTTCACATCGCCTTGTCTTTCTAGTAAGGCTGCAACACACACATTTTAAGACGCTCGCACATTATTGATGGAAATTTATGGGGAAACCTCTTTCGCCGCGATCTTGATATGCGAAAGGGCCCCATTTTCGAAACACAGCGTCACGACATCTCAACGAAACGAACTTTCCCTAGCCACTCATAGTTTTTGAACTATTTACGGTAACAAAACTACTATTCATTGTTTTACCGGAGCTACGCCCGACAACGTCCTTACCCTTCGAGAGTCCTGGTTTAGCTGGGGCTTAAGGACGCTTGGCTTTTGTTCACACAGGGAAATTCTCCCACCTTGCAGTCCGTTCCCACGAGTTGACAACCAATAAGGATCTTTATCGATGTCGCCTGACCGGCGCGCGCATCTTCCTTGATACTATTTCTTAACGGCTCGCAGAATCTATATTCAGATCGATTCTATCCACTTTTTCAATCAAGCCGTATAACTCTTTAAGGGTGCTTTTGATGAAATTTTATTATTCTTTATTATTGATTTTTCTCGTCTTGCTTTACCTCTGGAAATGTCGATGGTAACTCTAGGTCAATTTTGACCATCTTCCCCTTGCAAACGGCCTTAAATTTAAGTTTTTAACCCTTCTTACGGTGGCTCGGTTTGTTTTACTTAAAAGAAATTTAAACTCTTTATGTTTTAAATTTTATCTTTTTGCGGTATGTATTCCTAGAGAATACTGCCCGCCGCAACACACACACAATCACACAAACACACACACACACACACACAATCACACAAACACACACACCCACAGACACAGCTGGATACTTTGTAACTATTACTGTAAAAGCCCTTAACACAGTAATTAAAAATTCTTACTTTATAACGCTGTGTGTTGTAAAGTGAGCTTATTTTCTAATGAAAGTGTTCTTTATTTTTAATTTTAGGAGAGTGAGAGACAAATTTGCTTTTTCTTTTATTCTTTCCACGCTCCCAGGATTGTCTACATCTTCAGGTATAATTTATTTTGTTGTAGGCCCACTAGTAAACTGTAAGATAGATTAAAATACTGGAAATTAAAAATGGAAAAATTTACAATAACTTGGACCTTATATGTTTTAAGTAAAATATTGTTAGCCTATTTAATATTTTTTCTAGAAGTCAAAACAAAGAATGATAAAAGAAGAAAACATATAGTGAAAACGAAATATTTAGAAAAAAATTTAAATAAATAACCTTAAAAAACCTATAAATCCCACCCAGTAATAATATTTCGTTTAATGGAGTAATTATTCATAGCATTTGTTTCTCTGATGGATATCTAGTCTCCAGTGTCGGTAACACTAAAGATAATATGTCCAATGCCGTTAAATCTTTTAGTCGATAATGAGGGAATAATTACCTCGATAAATTTAAATAATAGCTATTGCTAAATCATTTAAATTTCCTTTACACTTTGCTCGTGCAATTAGTGGAAAATAAAACTTGTATATTTCATTATGTGTGCCGTGTTAAAAAATGTAAATGTGTATAGCGTATAAATATTCATACAGCATTACGCAAGCGTGCACGCATACAAACACTCGGACATTTATATGTAAATTGCCCATTTTACGTATATAAGCAATTAGCTTTGTGTGCTTATGCAGGTATCAAAAATGAAATACTCACTTCACTTTAAAAATAAGTGTATAGATTTAATACTTAGAAAATATAGTGCAATCTTAATAAATTGTAATTTAGAGACAATAATCTGCATAAAATTGCAATAGATCTAGAGCTACATGTGGTGTAATCCAAAAAAGCGTATTAAGGACGATAGTAGATACGTTTTATTCAATCCCTAATATTACTTCATACTCTGCTTATATCGTCGCTGTGAAATTAAACCGGCATATCTGCAAAATTCATATTTTTCACCAGAGCGCTTTAAAGTTTTCGCATGTGATATCTTCCTTTTAACTTTTTACCTCAAAGCCTCCTTTTGCACGAATAAAATTTGTACAAATACTGCTTATTGAATAAATAGAAGATTACTTAAATTAAGAGAAATATGCAGATATGCCAGTATGACTTTAAAATCAGTGTAGTAATTGGTTTTGGGCCCCACTGGCTTCTTCTTTTGAAACCTGTTTCAGGTAAAAAAAAGATAATGTTGCCAATGAAAAAATATAATTTATTGCTTTTCAATTTATTTTAAACAACAAATAACATATTGTGATTCTTCCCTTTTGCTGGTAACTTCAAAGTTACACAAACTTTTATAGAAATCTGAATAAATTGACGGTATTATCCCATTGGGAACTAACTTTAGGACACCCTTTTTTTTCTTCTCATCAATCATAAGTCTCTTGGAATAAGCTTGCTTTAGAACAGAATTCACGCTCCCATTGTTCCAAATATTCCTCTTATTCGCCTCATCCCAGACAAATGATCCATAGGATGCTTTGAAGTAAGAGTTGCCGTCATCTTTAGTTATTCTAAACATTCGAATATACAACATAAGTAAAATTATTTGGGAGTCCATCAGAGCGTTATGAGAAAAAAAGTCCTTATGACTCAACTCATGAACCAGGTAAGGCTTGCCACTTTTCTTTGCTGTTTTCAGTTGAGTGAGCTGAATCCCTTTTGTTTTGGGTGTGGCCTTTTTCCTAAACATTTGTGTGTGATAGATTTTAATTTTTAAAAGTTGTTACAGCATTACAGTTTTGCTATTACTTGCGACCAGACTTTTTTGTTAACTAAAGGTTGTTAAATTGTTAACTTACACTTGGAGGAAACGTTTTCTTCAGCCTCGTACTTTTGCCGCTAGGAATGCTGCAGTTGTTCTTCCTCGGTACCATTTTTTGAAAGTTATAAGGGATGTGATCAAAGAGTATATGTGATCTGTGCCGTGGTTGTTCATTTAGAATATCATTTTTATGCGTGTTGCTATGTCTATATATTTCATACTTTTCTAGTGTGTTTAATTTACTTTGCTGCATGTGTGGAGGATGCTCATGTTATTTTCCATACTGTTGCATGAGTGTTTAGTGTCGATGAGGTGATTTGCGAGGGTGGATTCAATACTAGTGTGCAGTGCGCTTTTGTGTTCTTTATATCGGCGAAAGATCTGCCTGTTTGTCCAATATAGAACTTATTGCAGTTGTTACATTTTAGTTTGTATATTCCTGGGTTATTGTATGTGTTGGTATTGTTATTAATGCTGTGTCTGATAGCCGTTTGGCTTTTGTTAATTGTTCTGTAAGCTACATTGTATCCTGCTTTTTTGAATTGGTGTGATATTTTATTTGTGAGTTTTTTTATGTAGGCTATGTGAGGGTGATGAATTTGTGTTCGTGTTTTTGTTGTTTGTGTTGTTGTTACTGTTCTCGTTGAGTATTTTTCTGTGTACACGGAGTTAACAATTAACAACCTTTAGTTAACAGAAAGTCTGGTCGCAAGTAAGAGCAAAAGTGTAATGAGTAATTAACAACCAGCTCTTCATGAAAAGCAAGTTTTCGATATTGTAACAGCATATTTGTACGTTGACATCATAAGGTAAGTTTTTGGTTGTCTACAACAATTATCGCTGTGAAAGACATCTATTGTACAGTCAGCTTTGTCATTTAAATCGCAGATATTTCAGAATACAGCTTCTAACCTCAATCACGTCACTTTATCCTTGTGTCTCATCTTAATTGTAACAGTTTACAGTTTTGTCGCCTTCAGTTCAGCAATTGTTAAATTATAAATGGCTAACTTTGATGTAATGTAGTAGTAGGAAAACGCCTCTCCTTACGAACATGACACAGCACTCCCTATAGGTCATAGGCCTATACTGCTACGACGGTTGAATCTGTGGTGTTCTTGTCATTCTCCTTTTCCAGTCTGGACAAATCCTTTTCAGTATGGACGAGTCGATTCTCTTATTCTGTTTTATTTGGTTTCGTGTTTTGGTAAATAAAACAAAAACTGATCTTTCTACAGTATGAAAGAATAATGTTTGTATGACTTGAAAATAGCTCTGTACTGACAGTAACTGATTCCTGCAAGGTTCAACCCCTCTCTTTCTTTTAAATAATTTCTGTGAAGTTCTAGGATAGATTTTCCACCATCGATATACTCCCAAGAATTTTTAGATCTGCAGTAGTAACTATGAGTTCTGGGATTTATTTCTACTCGAACCTTTGCATTCTTCACGAGTTCTTTATCCAACTTTCAGTCCTTTCGATGCTTTCCTCTCATTTCCAAGCTTAGCAAACCTGTGCTTTTATTGTTTTTTTAAAATTCTGTACGAATAACTCTGTCTGATAGGTCAACATGTTTTTAAAATATTGTTTTATTTATATACCTTTATTTTTTCTCTATCTTTCTGTAACAAGTATGATTGGTTAGAATCCCATTCCCTTTACTATTCAGTGGAATCCTATTATACTTGGGAACAACAGCCTGTGCGCTATCTTCTATAAATTATCTTTGTCTTTACAAGTCTCCCATTCACCAAAAGATTTACAAAAAACCTCTTTCCGATAGTTTTCATCAATCGTTTCAGTGCACTTGAGTTTACAGTTGTGGCAAAGAGGCTCTATGTTTCGTTTGTTCACTCTTCCTTGGGTTTTAGACTCGTATTCCTCACCGAAGCTTTGCATCTTTGCTAAAGATTTTTATTGAATTTCCCTCTTTTCCTCTTTATTGTAATTGGTTCGTTTGCATTTTCAATTTCAATCCCAGTCGCCGGTTCCTCTCTGCTTTCACTTCAACAAAAAAACAATTTTATAAGTTATATGGCTGAAAATATTAAAGTTATGTGGTACTAAGTTTAAGTATCTACATACAAGGGTCGATTTAGTCTCTAGTAAGCTGTAAAATACCTTGCATAACGATACGTAGGAATAAAATAAATCGGAATATCTTCAAAAACATCACATGAAACCTTCTTTTGTTACAATTTAAACTGAATTATTGACACATTTTAAATAACATTATTCGCCGTTAGAAAATTCTCCTGGAATTCGACATTTTGGCATATATACTGGTTTGTCTTACTTGAGGCTGTTACAAACGCATTAATGTTGAGTGCAAATTGAATTATCTGCCAATATTTCACATAACTGGGTAATAATGAAAATGTATTATTGTGAGATAATTCAGTTTTACTTACATGATAGACGTCTTTCCTCTTGGAAGATTTTGAAGCGACTGGCATATTGCACAATAGACCTGTCTTCTGATAAAAAAATGGCTATTCTCTTGTAAATGCATACCGGCATAACGCTGTCTGACGGATTTTTATTCATCTATATAACAAGCCGTTTTGACTTAAAAATAGACTGGAAAAAATGTTTTGACACCAAAAACTCAATTTTTGCACATATGCCGGTTTAATTTAACAGCGACGATATATATATATATATATATATATATATATATATATATATATATATATATATACATATATATATATATATTTGGTTCAAATTTTCAATCTTTAATAAAATACTTTTTTTCGTCATCATAAGTAAACAATATATATTTTTTTTACTTGTGACAATGAATATTAATGTTAATACTGTTTTTAATATTAATTTAACAATTAAACATAATGAAATAATTATAATTTTATATGGGAGACGAACGTTTTACAAATGTGCAAGGTATGCAATATTGTTATTTCGACTCCTGAATTTTGTAGTCCATTACGTTAAGTGAAACTTATTAATCACTTTTACATTAGTTTATGACCTTGCGAACTTTAAATTGAGTAAGTTTATAAAAATTTACTGGGACAGAACGTTTTCAATCGCTCCGTGGCGATCTTCATCAGTGTTTTCTCAATGTAAAAGTGATTAATAAGTTATTTCGACTCCTTTAGTTTAAAATAAGCGATAACATATGATTTCATAGAACAGCTGATTTTATGTTGTATGTAATATAGTAGAACAGCTGTTTTAACGCGTAGGTTATGTTACTTTATTTAAATTAATTGTAATTATTCAATAAAAAGTAACTAAAATAAATTTTTTCTTTGTTGACCTAAGTAGGAATTAACTTTAAAACATTTTTGCTTATATTACTAGTTCTATGTTTTAACCTACATCCGTAGAATGTTTATATTGAGTGATTCTATAGTATGAATCGTATAGACATAACATTGAGTTATAAAAATAGTTTTTGTTAGTAAATGTAACTACTTGTTATAGCTATTACCTTAATAACTACTAAGTTTAGTACTTATTTTTTCCTCGTCTTCAGCTCTGTCGTTTGTTAGTTTCTTCAGATTGTGATTAACATAACTTCATAAGTCTAATTTCTTATCGTTTGTTGTCATTATTGTACCCCTTAACTCTCTTTCATTACTTGTTTATGATTGTATATAGTATAGTTTATAGTATTTATTATACATGTATGTATATACATATATCGTTGTATATAGCTGTTCTTAGAATCAGTTTTTATTATTTATATTAATTGGTCATCTTTAAGTAATTGATTTATCTTTAGTTTGTTACCTAAAATAATCTCTTCAACTCATTTCTAGTTAATTCCACTATTTAGGAGAGTAGTAGCTCTTTTCTGGAACCACCCACTACTTAGCTTCTTCATTTATAAATTTCTTACATTTTCGTTGGATGTTTAGAAAACACTTAGAATAGTCATATGATATAAGTCAATTTCGACTGATTTAAAGAGCTTCTTGTAGCGGAAACCCTGGAAAATTTTAATCTTTTTTCCTAAATTTGTTTTTTACAACCAATTAGAGACAGTAAACTCTTTAAAGACTAAACACTTTTCTCCTACTTTTTACTAAAGTATTTTACTAAAATTAGTTTAGGTATTTTTCTCTACGTTTCTCTTTTAAACTAGAATACGTTTTAGGAGCTACAAACCCATTTAGGACTTTATGAAACTAAAAACATACATTTTTATATTTAAAAATAACAATAAACACAATTTACAAGAAACCTTATACTATATTAAACAACAATATTGGTTTATTAAAAAATAAAACAAAATATTTTTTGTTTAATTTTTTGAAATTTATTATAATTGTGATTTCTCTAAATTATTAGAGGCATGTGTACGGCATTACTATCGTGACAAACCAAGACCCAAGCAGTAATATAATCAAAGCAGTGGAAGCTCTCCTGATTCAGTGAGGTTATGTCTCTGTTTCATACTGCGAATATTCCTGTTAGTCTAATAGCAATTATTTGGTGAGGAATGTTCATGGATTTAGGAGAATTTATAAGCTTGGTATGATTTAATTTATCTAGTTTTAGAGTTGAGTTCAGCGATTTGATATATATAACGTAGAGGAAGGTAATACGAGCACATTGGTTAGTTTTGTAAACACAATACAAGTTTTCGCAGTAATTAGTATGCATAAATTATTTCTGAAAAGAACACTTGGGTTGTATTAATGTTTTGTAATAAAGAATTTAAGCCTAACTTTACAGTTAAAATATTTAAAGTTTTATTTTGAACAATAGTTTTGATGGGAGGAGTTATTGCTCAACATATCAGCAGTTTAGAGATGGGTTTAAAACTGTGGGGGGGGGGGGGGGGTAGGCAAGTTAAGGGGTGCGTGAAATCAGTTGGAAAATTATAGATAAATTCTCATGTAATCATACTTTAAGTACACAATTTATTAAAATTAAAAACTCAATTTACACTTCAGTTATTTTTTACAAATCTTATTGGCCATGATGTTCAGAAAACGTAAATGAAATGTATGCCAAAATGTTTCCTGTGCCAAATATGATTTTGACAAAATGGACAAATCTTCAGTTTGGATAAAACACTTAAAAGTGTGTCCCAGAGTATCGCAGGCAGCTCTTTTATTATATTTGCCCTTTTCAAGTACCTACTTGTGTAAAAAAGAACTTGCTGCAATAAAAACAAACTTGATGTTACTAATTACTTGCATTGTGCCCTTACTAAAATACAACCTGAAATAGGCATGATAGTGAAATAAATGCAAGCTCATCCATCACACTAACGGATTTTTCTCAAATCAGTTAAACTCTACCTTGCAAATTAAAACTTGAAATATTATATTATGTTTCTTCTGAAATTACGTGTAAATAAATAAATTGTTTTCAATATAAACAATTTTTGAACAATTTTGTGATTACTATATATATATATATATATATATATATATATATATATATATATATATATACACATAATACAGAGTGACTATATATATATATATATATATATATATATATATATATATATATATATATATATATATATATATATATGTAAAGTGGAGGTAGAGTGGGAGGCATTAATATTAAGAGGGGGAGAGACGTGGTATCAAAATGTTTGGGAACCCATACTATAGACACGTATTTGCTTCAGAATTGTTTTTCATAAACCATTAACCGTTTAGAGATATATACTGCATAACGACAATGGTGCTCAAATATTTCTAAAGGTTAGACGTAAAAAACGACTTTTTTACTAATTACAACGAATATACGATAATAAATTTATTTATTTATTAAAAATTTAAATTATTTTTGGTTGTTGATAACATGTTATTTTAGAAAGAGGGCTAAGGAAACCCAATATCTATTTTTCAAAGTTATTGAAGTATTTGTGTTTGACTATGTACTAGTTGTTCACTGAAGTATTATTCATAAACTTTCTCTGAGTTTATACTGAGTTCTTCATTGGACTTAGCTTGGACTCAACACACTGAACCACAAAACAGATCTTTAATTAAGAATGTATTGATTTACAACAGTTAATTTTGTAAAGTTTTATAATTACCAATCGTACCACAACCTGTCGACTTAGACCGTTGTTTAAAAGTTCCCGAACGCTTAGAGAATTAGTGACAAGTAAGGTATCTAAACTCTTGGCTCACGTTTTATAGATTCCTCCTTCTATACGTTTTATACACGTATATTCCTCATTGTTACAAAACTACATAAAGGGGGATACACAAACGTCTTGATGGGGATGACTGCTGTGAAATAAAGTTATATAAAACTGTTGCTGAGAATGGACAATTAATAAAAAAGGAACTACATAAACTGTTTCTATAGTAAATCTAAGACACTCAGGTAGCCAGAACAGAAACGAGGAGACTACTTTAAAATTGTCTATAGGAAACCAGCTGGAAATCAAAGAAATACGTGGATAATAACGGTAGGGGATCTTCAGCATGTATTCTGAAACAACAGAAATAGAAGTTTGAAACTGGAACCACCAGGCTCAGAGCAAGAATCATTCTAATAAATTAAAAGCTCTTCGATTCCATAAGTGAAAAGTGCGTATTTATTATTGAAGACAAATTGAAATTATTAAAGGAAAATAAACATTATTTTATCATATCAGAGATTGTATGTAGTGCTTGGTTTACCGGGAAAAAGCACGAATGTTTATCGATAGAATGTTACGTCGTCGCTTAAACATTTCTACCATAATGCGTATATCAATGAATTTTCATGAAGGTTTTAGAAAATCAATTATGAGGCTTGATGCTAACAACTATTTTTATCTTCACTTAGAGGTCGTTAGGAGATTGTGTTTTGAATCATACATTACTGTGTATTATATATTTCACTAAACTATGTGATAGCATATGATTTCATAAAACAGCTGTTTTTAGTAGTGGCAGGTGCATATCAACTGATCCCAGAAGGCGAAGCAATGTAAGGCAAATACTTTTGATTGGACTCTAGCTAATCCACCAACAACAACTGTCAACATTGTGAATCGTTTAAAGATTGTGAAACCTGGCACTCTAGGTTTTGGGTTGAATTAAAATACGAAACCACCTATTTTTTATCTTTTATAAATCTGGAGGATTTTTTAAAAAGTTTTAGCTACTTATATATTATTCTCTCTCTCTCTCTCTCTCTCTCTCTCTCTCTCTCTCTCTCTCTCTCTCTCTCTCTCTCTCTATATATATATATATATATATATATATATATATATATATATATATATAATTTTATTTTTTTGTAATGGGGTGGAGTCAAGTTTTATTATTTTAGAGAAAACTGGTAATTTTTATATTTGTTAATGTAAATCATATTATATGTCTCACATTGTACTCGTATTATAATATGTCAGAGGTACCTATATTAGAGGTATGGCACTTATTGTTTAATTACTTAGTTCAATTTCCGAGTAAAGTAGATAAGTAATTATTTGAATTGAAGATCTTAATTACCAAAGTAATTTATAAAATACCCACCCAGTCAGATAAATATTAATAATTCTACCAAATGATATAGTTGAAATCATAAACATTTGATGTTTACGTACAAGTACATGTTATAATATTTTGGTGTGAATTAAATGCTCCAATTTGCAATAATAATAATAATGTAAACATTTCATTTATTTGAGGCCCATTGAATTTATTTTGAGACTTGCATGTCTGAGGTCGAAATTAGTTTTTCTAAAGGCCCTACGAATTTGACAGTTGTTGGTGGAGTGAGAGGAGCTACATACCAATCAAAAGGCAGTATTTGCCTTACATTGCTTCGACTTCTGGGATCAGTTAATAAGCGTCGTAAGTTATATTACTTCTGAATTGAACATTAACAGTAAGTAAATGTAACTATGAACAGCTATATAATAGGTACCTCCATATTGACTTAACGATGACTCATGACGATTGTCAGATTTATTGTAAATGGTTTTAGCTATAATTAAGTTTATTTAGGGCCTGTTAAATAATAAATAAATTTTAAACATTAGTTTGTTATAAATTGTGTAATTTAATTTAAAAAAAGAAAATTTATTATATAAATAAAGTTATATTATGGTAATAGTATTATGCGTTATCCATAGGGTATTATAATATACAACAGAGTCTATATTCTAAGGAAATTTGAATTACTAAACTTTTGTATAGTCATGTCACATTCTCAATTCCTTCTTAATGACAAATGATAATAATTTATGAATAAATTATTTCAGGTTTTAATCTTGCCTAAGGCAATATTAATTCATTATAAAATTACGAATCCCTAATTCATCGTAAAACAGAGAAAATAGTTGGTTACCTTAGATGCAGTATAAGAAAAGTATAGTTTTTTTTGTATGAGTATGTGTATTGTAGTAAGTAAAATTTCTAATTTCGAATTTTCTCTCTGCCCTACATCGTTAAATCCTCATTGAATGTTACATCTATTTTCCCGCAGCGTCTTCATCGTTCCAATCTCCCACGATCACGACTGAATCCATGATTCAATCAGATGAGGAGACGGATCTCGATCATCCAGACGAGCAAGTGGTAATTGTTGAGAGTTTATTCACCTGTCTGCGGTGGCATGAATCCAAGCAGCAGTTCGCTCAATTAGCCGCCTTTAAGCCGTATTCGACGTCTTAAGCAAACAAGTGGAAAACATTCATGCCAACATTACAAAACCGAAATAACCTAGATTGTGGCGTAGGCATCGTTTGGAACAATTAACACCTTATTATTTCAGACTGATTTCATAAACGAGTTTCGAATTGAAAGACAGTATTGAATAACACGCCTTGTTGCATACTCGCGGGACAGGTTACCCAACACAAGTACAATAGTCTTTCTGTAATCGCTTAACTTAGCGCTTGCGATTAGAAGTCTGTGCCGGAAGGGGCTGGGAATTAATTAGCGGATTCGATTCTATCGTTGCACCTAAGTCTAGTAGTTCGGAAAGGTATAAACAAATTTTATAAAAGACGTTTTTTTATCCAACTACAAACATTTCTTCTTCAGAGTTTATTATATAGAATAAAAATGAATAATTCAAATCATTCAAATTAAATATTCATATTTATGAGTATGATTAGATGGAAAATAATAGGATATACATTTATAATTATTGTATCAGTCTAAAAGCTATAAAGTATTTCTCTAATAAAATATTGAATTAAGGTAGCTACAAAGTATGCTTCCGGCGAATGCCCTATGCTGACACGATGACCCCCCTGTCTTTATTACATGTAAACTTCCTTATACTTATTGCTATGAAGATGCGTGGCAAACAACCTTCCATGCCACTTTTAGAAGGTTTGTTTTACCTCATTTACAAGTGACACATGATCATGACAATGATATTTGCATTTTTTTAAATTTTCTTACAAAATCATACCAATTTGAAATTCCCCCTATGTCCGTAAACTAATAATATCCATTTCAAAATGTCTCCATATCCCTAATATAATCATACGTATTTGAAATTCCTTCCATATACAGTAATTACTTATTAATATCTATTTGAATATCCTACCATATTCTTAACCTAACCATATCTATTTGAAATTCCTTCCATATTCTTAATGTAATCATATTTATTTAAAATCCTACCATATATCTAACTTAATTAGGCCTACACATATTTTTAATTCATATATATATATATATATATATATATATATATATATATACATACACACACACACACACACACACACACACACATATATATATATATATATATATATATATATATATATATATATATATACATATATATATATATATATATACATATGCATATATATATATATATATGCATATATATATATATATGCATATATATATATATATATATATATATATATATATATATAGACTATATATATATGAATTATATATAATCATAATATATGGTTATATATATTACCATCTATTTATAGGTTTTGCTATTTTTTTATTGGGGAAAAGTTCAATAAAAGAGTTTTTAATATTACTTAACAGTTTTTAAGCAATAGAATATTCTAAATATTTCTTTTAGTCTTATATTTAGATATGTTACAAATACAAATTACAAACTTACGTATCCACATAGTAGCGTCTGTAACATCAAATATAATATACAATAAAAAACCTTTAAAATATTTACTAAGAGATATAACTTGAGGTAAACAATAAAATAATAATAATTTAACAATTGATGCACATAAGTGGACTGAAGGACTGGGCGTGTGATCTCACACGGACATACATACTTAGATTGCCTGCGGTTTTATCTTCAGGGGAATAATTCACCAGTATTGTTAATTGTACTGATTGTTTTCACTATGTAATCAAAATATAAATACAACTTTTTCGACACATGGTAATATAGAGCTATTATTGAGTTAAAATTAAATTGTAAAGCCTTGTTATTTTAATAATAACCTTTATAAATCATATTATATTGGAGCTCTATATTTTTATAAATTGTTCCATATTTTTAAATTATTATATTAGAAACATTAAACTGTTTTCGCAACATCCAGAGAACAATATAAAACGAATCACGAATGGAACACATTAGGTTAAGGAAATGTGGAGGTAAAACTGTAGTTAGACTGTTCATGTAGGAATGATGCTTTTTGATGAGGAACTGACGAGCGAGAATGCAGTTTATGAAATACGTTATGAAATATTAAAGCCGTTCTTAAATACCACTGTTCTTATTACAGCAGTTCTTATTATATCAAGGAAAACTTGAGTGATAGTTTAGGCAAGTGGTATTTGTTGTAAAGGAAAACGTGAAATAAAAAGGGAACTAAGTGTATATAGTAAAGTTTAGAGGGTATTATATTTAAACTTTATCATAATGTAAATTTATAATTAATTTTATTTAGGAATATCATTTGTATCCACTATTTTTACCATTAGGTACTTTATATTGTAAGTGCAATGAAATACGCAGTTGAAACAATGTTTTTCATACAGTCTTAAATGAAATGTTTTTTCTTAGTCAAATTAGTTTAGGCAGCAATACTGCCTTAACCAATAAATCTTAAACACTACTAGGCTACCAATACTAGTTTTGGGATTCGAAAGACTACAAATAATATATAATAAATTTGTAGTTGTCAGTAGTCACTATATATCATTCACAATAATAGTGACGGAAAAGTTACAATTACGCCACGTAAACGCGATTACCGGTGGTGTAACCTTTCTTAAACCGTTTGAGCGCCGGTTTACGCGATGGCATGGTTGTCCGCTATTCTTAGAATCAGACAATCATAATGTCCTGCTCTTTCTATGTAATTCGACCAAACTTTACAGTTTTTCTTACTCTATGAGTAGGTACTTCTTTACTACTCCAATTGACAATAGGTATACTTCAGGTATGCTACTATAAACTTGCAACGCCATGATCTCCCTTATATCTTACATAAGACGTTTTACGAGCCAACCTTAATATTACATACATTTACTATCACCTTCTATGTTTCTAAGAAGATAATAAATAGGCACACTGCCTGATCGCCTTAATACTAGCCTACAAGGAACAGGGTTTTATCCGTTGTCTGTGTAGATAAATATATTTTTTTATTTATAATTTACACTGTACTCATCTCACTATCAAAAGTCCAAGACTGCTTCTATATACGAGTACTTTATATATACATATATAAATTACTTTAGGCCCATTCTTAGTTATTCAAATTGTTCACATCTTCTCATTAAATTTTAATGTTCAGAAGTTTTTTTTGGTTAATACACATGCTTGTAAAACCTAAATTTACAAGTATAAATCCCTTTTTTAGTTGTTTTAGAATTTATTTTGCATATCTTCATCTGGTAAGGTCAACCCATTTCGTAAGGCCTTTTCGTATTGTTTGTTAAAATTTATATTTTATACCTATTAGGTTGTTTTTCTTTATTACAGTTTTTGTTGAAGTACTGTGCTTGAAAAGGCGTGAAAAATTAAGGGTTTAGAAACTTCAGCCATTCTTAAACTTTTACTGAAAATTTAATATGTTCATTCTTATTACTTAGAATTCTAAGAGCAATTAGAGATTTATATTTAAATAAAACTACCTATTTTGAAACGGGACTGAAATACATAAAAATTTATATCTAATTGTAATAAAATCAACAAAATTGTTTAACTAACAATTATTCATTTACAAGTGTCACCTTATTACTTTATTAATATATGTGTATACATTTAAACAATAGAAATAAGTAAACTATCTTAAGCAAATATATATATATATATATATATATATATATATTTATATATTATATTAAATATGGTGATATGTTTTCTTGTAATATAGTTAATAAATTAAAAATATTTCAAAAACAAGAATACTTTTAATGAATATATTTATTCAAAGCTTTTCGCCGATAAAATAGTACCAGCATTTTCAAGAAAATAATTATCTAATCCTGATTAGATATCTAGATTAGATAATTATTTTCCTGAAGATGCTGGTACTATTTTATCGGCGGAAAGCTTTGAATAAATATATTCATTAAAAGTAGTCTTGTTTTTGAAATATTTTTAATTTATTAATTATATATATATATATATATATATATATATATATAATTATATATATCTCGTATATATAATGTTTTCTTGTATAATAATAAAAAACAGCTGAGGTTATTTAATACAAGAATTATTTATTAATTTTTATTAAAAACTTGGTACTGTTTATCAAGGAGAAGCTTTGAATAAAAATAATGAATAATTGTTGTATTTGAATAACCGCAGTTGTTTTTTATATATACAGTACATATAATATATTATATATATATATATATATATATATATAT
This sequence comes from Prosapia bicincta, assembly GCA_036971475.1. Classification (NCBI taxonomy): domain Eukaryota; kingdom Metazoa; phylum Arthropoda; class Insecta; order Hemiptera; family Cercopidae; genus Prosapia; species Prosapia bicincta. The sequence continues at coordinate 111,059,173 of JBAIZL010000004.1, forward strand.
ATATATATATATATATATATATGTGTGTGTGTGTGTGTGTGTGTGTGTGTGTGTGTGTGTGTGTGTGTGTGTGTGTGTGTGAGTGTGTGTGTGTGTGTGTGTGTGTGTACTTTCACTTTGTTTTTAAATAATCACAAACTGTTTAATTTAAACAGAAAATGCCTTTAAAATTTACTACGTCTTTATAAATATTTAATCCCTCTTAAAAGCCATGTTTCAATTCTTGGTAGTAGACAAGCGCTGAGGAAAGCGACATCGTCGCCGAAACTAGTCTGATTGTTTCATGAACTGTAGTTTTGTTTGTTACTTAATTAATGTTTGGTGAAATTTAGAGTTGACTATTTTAATGTTTACCGTTGTAGCTTTGATGCATTAAATAGTTACTACTATAGAAGAGTTAAGGACACCAAAGGTTTTATTTAGATAGGTAAGCATGTTGTAGGCTTACTTTAATTTTATTATTACGATTACTACTATTAATCGTCTAATAATTTTGCTTATAAATAATGAAATCGTTTCAAATGATGAATTTTATTCCTTAAATTAAATATTAGGCATAAGAAAACGGTTTTGTAGAACAATATTACAATTGAAGGTTAGAGTAGGAAGCAATACTCTTAGGCTGGTTAGCTTTTGAGGTTAAGACAAAGGACACAAATGCAAAATGTATTGCGGAGTGAGTGAAGCATCGACACTTGGAGCGTTACCTGTGTGGGAACACTCGCCTGCTAGCGATGCGTGAAATCGCGCATCCACAACGTCACAACTCGCAAAACTCGGTCTTTTGTTGATTGTTCATGTTTGGACGCGTTTCTCACACTTTGTCTCCCTGGGCGTCCTTGACTGTGGAGAATAAGTTCTATGTAAAAACTAACTATTCATTGCACGAACAAATGTTTCTATTTCAGTACTTTATTAAATGCCTTTATTTGTTGTCAGCTCACGAGAGATATTTCCTCCTCCTCCTCTCTCTCTTTCTCTCTCTTTCTCTGTCTGTCTGTCTGTCTCTCTCTCGCTCGCTCTCTCTCTCCCTGACTGAAACAAAACAATCACATAGAATTATTTTAAAAATTAATATTACAGTTAGTTATTTCTTTACCAAGTTACCAATTGATTGCTAAAATACTAGTTATTCAAGATGTAAACAAAGTGAAAAATATATTTGTGAAATAAATATAAAGAATTTATAAATAAAACGTTTTTACAAAAAATGGCATAATTCACTTTAAAATAGAATCATATTGAAATATTTATTTTACAAATGTGTGTCGTAAAAAATTGTACTTTAAGCAAATATTTACAATGACAGATTATGTCACTAAAAATAGAAAATAAGAAACTGTTAACTGAAAGCTTACTCCATGTTTGTTGTAAAAAGACGTTTGAGATATTTATTACTTACAACAGTCATTGTTTTATTATAATTCCCCTGCAGAGTGTGGAAGAGCTCCAACAATATGGAAGTAAGTGTTACATCACGTCAGGGTACGTGACTTGTGCGTTACAAATTATTAAACATCATATTCCTGCTTTAAGGAAAGAATTATTTAACCCATTCCTACAATTTTTGCTATAATTTTATGAAATATTATGTGATCTTTTGTTTATAAAATACAATGCACGCTGAGCAAGGAGCTGGTGGACGGTGTAATGATTCTATTTATAAAATACACCTGTTACCCGGTAAATGGAGATTACAGCACAGGCAATTTTCCTTAATTACTCCATCACTTTGTTATAATGATGGTAAAACAACGGATCAACAAGTTTTAATTTCTGTGTGCTCAGTAATCACCATAGGTTACTATCAGAACTCACTTTTAATTAATGCAGATAAACGGTTGACTGGTTTCGCTTTCAGTGTTTGGTTTTCTACTTTTTCTCTTAAAGTATAATGATAGAGTAAGTAGTTCACCAACACATAGAACAATCAGTTATAGCCATTTCCGTCACGAAACTAATTTAGCAGGAAATACAACAAGGAAATAATAAAGAACAAAACGCTACTGGTATAATTAACGGTAAATATATTAAGGTATTATATAAAGAGTCTTAAACGGGACATAATTTAGTCACTTAGTGAGTCAACTGTAAACTTATGGTGTTATCCAAACTTTTTAAAAAATAACAACCGAGCGTCAATATAGAGTTATAGGGAAAGCTAAAAAACCGATTCGGAAATTTGAAACTATGTCTCAGTAAAACAGATTTTTTTAAAACGATTGGTAATTAATTTAATGTAATAAAAAATTTAAAAAAGATGAAACATAATAAAATTAAAAACGGAAAATAACGAATAACTTGATCAACGACCATTTTAAATATAAAATGTTTAAAAACTAATTAGTTTTAAAGCATCGGTACGTTTTGGTTCCAGCTGGAATCCTCTTTAGAAGTTCTTAATATCTTTGTAATATTATTCAACAAACAACACAGATATTCACGTACAACAGGCAAAACATTTACAAATTATCTCTCATTCATAGAATGACATTTTTTGAAATGATGCATGCAGGACATTTTAACGTAATAACCTTGTCATTGATGTTTCCACATTTAACTTTTGTGACATTTGGTTTTATTTTATAACATATTATTAGTTTTTGTGTTATGGTTTTGGTTGATTTTGTAAATATGTGAACTATTGTGCTTGATGGGCAGTATAATAAAAATACTAGGAGTTCTTGAAAACGACTTTCAGTGTCGAAAGCCTAGAAGTATAAAAATTGTTAAGGTTTTTTACATGTTGGTCCTTAACAACAAAATTACCCACTGAATGTAATAATAAAATTATATATATATATAATATATATATATAATATAAATTATTTATATATATATATATATACATACATATATATATATATATATATATATATATATATATATATATATAAATATATATATATATATATCTATCTATCTATCTATATATATATATATATATATATATATATATATATATATATATATATATAATATAAATTATTTATATATATATACATACATATATATATATATATATATATATATATATATATATATATATATATATATATATATATATATTTTAATATCGCAGTATGTTAATATCGCAGTATTGTTTAATATTCCTGATGATGTTGGTACTGTTAGCCAACGAAAAGCTTTGAATTGTAAATTCAATTATAATTCTTGTATTTGTATTTAGACTTTTGTTCTTTATATATATATATATATATATATATATATATATATATATATATATATATATATATATATATATATATATATATAAATATAATTTTTCTGGATTTAACCTTAAAGGGATTTTCCTATCAACGTTTATTATAGAAAAAACAGAATAAACTAACAATAATTCTCATTAACTCACTAGTACTAAAAGACATACTTTTAGTTTTGAAATGAGCATAAATTTGTTTAAACTTTAAAAAAGGGTTTTTTCTAATACAAAATTAAACTACTGTATTTCAGTTTTTCAAACCTTTTTTAAAATTGTTTGTTGATATTAAGAATAAAAAAAAAAAAAAAAATTATTTGCATTATCAGTTTAGTTATTATTATTATTATTATTTTAATATAAGGATAAATTACACAAAATTTTAAAATAATTTGATTTTCAAGCCGTATTGTCTATCATGCTCTTGAGTCAAGTGACATTTATTTCAAAGTGAACTGAAATTGGATATAGTCCTTTCAGATTCGTTATACATGAATTCTGTTCCTTTTCTTGTTTGTTTGTTATGGAGCTTCATACTGTATTACAAATGTATTATATTAGGTTCCAGTTTCTAATGTTTATTTTGTATATTTGTCGGTTTTCTATATTAAAATAGAAAATTGATAAAAAACCGATATTTGAAAGTCTCTTATAAACTGAAGTTACGTCTTATATATTTTTTTAGTGTTTCACCTGTTATGGATGATAAAGATCAGAAGGATCAAGTTATATTAAGTGATTACTTGCTTAAGAAGCCTCCCTCAATTACGTTGTTTCGATGCTACCCCTGATTTAACAACTGTACAACACTAGTGGCGTTTAGGTTTAGTGGTAAACAAGACGTAGTTTTTTGTTAATCCTTAAATGTATATATATATATATATATATATATATATATATATATATATATATAAATATAAAATACGTTTTCTTGTTTAATAATTTAAAACAACACAGGTTATTCAAATACAAGAATATTTATTATTTTATATCCAAAGCTTTTCGTTGGCAAACAGTACCAACATCATCAGAAATGAAAATTACAATCTTGTAATTTTCATTCCTGATGATGTTGGTACTGTTTGCCAACGAAAAGCTTTGGATATAAAATAATAAATATGCTTGTATTTGAATAACCTGTGTTGTTTTAAAATATATATATATATATATATATATATATATATATATATATATATATATATATATATATATATGTATATATATATATATATATATATATATATGTATATATATATATATATATATATATATATACATACATATATATGTATGTATATATACAAACGTAAATTTGTATTTATAAAGTATTTCAAAACAACTTTAAATGCATATGGACGTAATATTCTCCTTCATTGCCAAATTGTCTAAATTATTTCTCAATCATCCTAAAATATAATTTACAGCATACAACGTAAACTATAAGTTTAGTAGTTACTATATGTTACTAGAGTTAGGAATTCTTATCTAGCTCTAAATTAAGATCATTACTCTGTTTTTACCTTAAAACGTCAGTCTGTTATTTCCATCAAAAATGATAGGCCGTATTATTACGTCATCCTGCTATACATAGCCTAACAATTACACACAAACACCCTCTACACACAATAATGATTATATAAACATTTTCAGAGACTCTAAAATCAAACTTAAGTTTTTTTTTATTTATTAAATATTTGTTGCATCTGAGTAAGGGTTGCAACCGAAATGTACATGAGGTTAATGCTAGTATAGATCTATATATAATTTTCAGTTAGAAGATGTTTGTATATAAATTTACCACACTTTTTATTGTTATTAACCATTGAAAACTTTCTTTCTCGGCCATAGAAGAACCGTAAAGTATTTGGTTCTGAATTCCTTTATTTATATCTGATACTGCACTCATATTGATCTTTAATTATACTGAGAAACGTTGTGAAGGAACTACTTGTTTTCTTTTATATCACACATTCCTTGTTATTTTAACGGTGTAATATTATTTAGGGATGTTTTACAATGATCCATATGTATGCATTACGGAATTATTCCTAGAAGCATTTGATAATTTTAATGCTGGTACAGAAACGTCTTGAGTAGAAATCAAAGTTGCTATAGCGTCAAACCAATTAGGGCCTACTGTTTCTTACTGCGAGTGAAATAATTTTTTTGCAAGACGGTGGCTCATTGCAAAACAATTGTTCGAAAAATAAGTTCCACTCGAAAGTATTCTAATTTCATCTGTAAACAAGTCCAAGTACGTCAAGTTATGTGGGTTTTTATCACCTAAAGTTTTCCGTTTCTGAAACATAAGGAAATGTTGCTTTACTGAAAAACCATTGCTTCCTCTGTTGATGAAATACTTACGTTCGGAGGAATAATAGTCTATTAAATGCTAATAAGGTTCTGGTGCAACGAAGAGACGCTTTACTGCTACACTTAGTCATCGCTGTTCCACAGGAATATTTTTACGTCAGCAATGTTGGTAATAACAAGGTAGTAGGTACGTAAAAATACATAACTGCAGTTACATATTTGTTTTACTGTTGCTATGGTTGTAACTAAATTGGCAGTAAAATAATATTTCTGAAATCCAGTTCATAAAGAGATGTAGGTTAATGCAGGAACATTTAATGTTAGTATTTAAGTGTATAATTTAAATAGCTAGTTTTAATATCTTATCTTTCATGTAATTTGTCAGTTACGACGATGAATAGCTGGCTGGCTAAGTTTATTTACTGGAGATCTGAATAGCTGGGTAGATATCAATCCGAACCATCGACGCAAGCTATGGATCTCAGAGCGCCTTCTGTTGGCGGGATCCTGTGATGTCCATTGTTTCCTTGACTGATCAGCTACTGCATTTATTGTGCCTCTCTCCAACATTCTTCTCTTGACAGTTATTCCTAATTCCTTTATCCTTACTCAATCGATGCATACCTCTTTGTTGGCAAAAGGGGCACACAGAGATTCATAAGACAAATGTATAAGGCTCTATTTCAGAGTTTTTAGGGCTCAACCTTTTCCATTCCAGTTTCAATCAGTATCCTTGCTTCTGTTTTGTGTCATAAAACCAGAAACACATAAAATTTAGGAAGCGTTATTTTCAGAGGCATGGTTGAGGTAATTGAGATAAATATGCATTTAAACTACTAAACGATGTTCAAGCTTATTCTATTGTCATATATATATTTACTTTATTTTGTCTTATCATGAGTTAAATGTTGTCCTAGTTGAGCGTTCCATTCTTTCATTGCCCAGTACAAGCTGTCTTGAAAGCTGTTGAATGTTACTTATAAACATCCACTGATGACAGGTTTTGCAGAGTCGCCACTTTAGTTGAAACTAACCATGTTATTAGCAAGAAGTGAAATGATAAAACAAAACATCTTATAATAAAAAATAAAGATAGTTTTGTTAAATATTGAAAATACTAACTTGAAATGCTTTTATAAAATGTGGAGTTAAATGTTTTGTAAGTTTAATATTTCTAAATATTTGATATTTTAATATTTATATCACGTAATATATTAATGCTTCTTCAACATTGTTTTTGCTCATTATTATTTTGTCTTATCTTTTTAATTTTGTTGATTTAATTATTTATTCGCATTAGCCTAATGTACATCTATCGGTTTGATAACCAACAAATCTGTACATTAAACTACAAGTTAGAATTTAGAGTAAATAAAATAGCAAATAATTTTGTTATTGCAAGATAACACAACTACGTCCTTTATTGTTTTTAATTTACCTAAAACCTTCGTTTTAACTTAAATTAGAAATGAAGTGTAATAAAGATGGAGAGATACAGCCTGTTGCGTGCACATATATCTCGTACCCGGCCAACTAAAGTATGCAAAAATGACAATAATTTAATTAAGTTATATGTGAATGAAAACAAACAAAAATTCGAATTAAAATTGTTTAGCCAGAAATACAGGATACCAGAAATACAAATATTATATATATTATAAGTCTATGTATACAAGGATAGGAATAGAGCAAGACTATGTTTTCTGGTGGAATAGATTAATAGATGCCTAAAGGTTAAATAGAGAAAAGAAACAGACAATATGCTTAGCTGAAATTATGAAGGAAAATAAAAATAAAATAAAATACTTACTACAATCTATTACTTTAGAATGGACTTTAAGTAAACGCAGTAATATTATTATAAATTTTAAAAAATGGTACAACTTGTTATTTTTATAAAGTTACTGGTATTCAATAGAAATATATATTTATGTTTTACTTTATTTTCGCCAATTTAAACTCCTCCATTAAATGTATTTTTTGTTTGTTTGTTTATGAACCACATATTTGAGTAGTATGTAGGCACTTTAATTCAACCTAAGTAGAGACCAGGTCTACTTTAGGTAAGCGAACGTGCCTACGCGAAGCGAACAATTTATAACTATTTACAGCAAATAGAAGGAATATGCTTTCTCTTTAGTCCCGCCTTTATCTACCAATCTTGCCTTACCCTTTTTCTACGAAGAAGAGTAACTGGTAGATATTGGTAGAGTTCTACAACTATGACCATCGTAGGAAGTAATTCCACTTAGGGGCAACCTAGCACAATTAAGTCCTGATACTTCCCTTTATGCAATATTAAGTGGTTTTTATTACCCTCTTTCTAATTTTTCAAAAATTTTCTATTTTTCTGAATTTTTTTTATTGTTCCATATAAATTATACTAACGGTAAATACTCGTTTCTCTCAATGGTCATTCAGAGAATAGCTTCAGACATATTTTATTGTTTCGTTTAGAGATTTAGTATTTCGTTGTTATTCAAGTGGTGTCTTCGCAACATATTTGTTTCTACTCGACCCTTCCTACGGTTCAACCAACGCTTCTGTTATCCCTATTAGGCTATTAGACTGTTTTTCCTAAAATCCATCCCATTAAAGTTACTGAGAATGACAGGGACGTAACCTACGGCTAATATTATAGTGATTCATGAAGTTGCTAATTTCGTTCTATAACATTAAGTGTTTTTCATTAATTAATAAAATATTTGGTTAGTTTTAAGATCCTAAAAGAGCAAAGATAACAATTAATAATGGAAAAAACTTCAAAAGTTTAAGACACACATGAAAAATATAGAGTCCCACGAAAACGAAAAATGACACACTACTACAAGGTAATAACAACACTTGAAGAACAAAGGCCATGAAAACAAATGAACCCTGATTTATGGGAAGAAAGAATAGCAATATAAACGATTTTTTAATTTAAATTTCTTCTTAGTGTATTTATTTGCAAAAATCTGTGGTACGAGCCCTTTTGCAACAGGGAAAGAAGTAGAATACCCTTGATTGTTGACTTACGATACCAAACGGATGCTACTTATTGATTTTAATAGTTTACAAATATATTTTGTTATTAAATAAAGTATCAAAAAATGTGATGCTTTTTTTTAAAACTGTTTGTTTTTTACAGGAATCGAACGTTGTAACTTCTAAACCAAACGCAGGCGAGTTTTTAAAAGCACTTATATTCTTATCTCTTCTCATAACCTAACATTCAGACCATTGAAACGTTATCAGGAGACTTAGAACAAACTATTTCCTCCACTTTCATACAAAGTCTTCTTCGCAACAAAAATCTGTGTTTTCAGAAATACATTATTTCCAGTTTCAAAATGCAGATACAGAAAACTGTTAACGTTTAATAAACCAAATACGAAATTTTGAAGCAAAATTTATAAGATCAGTAAAACAAGGTATATTTCACGACCACCATTACTTACTTTCTAGCTAATTCCCATCATTGGGAGATGAGTTATTTGGCGATGCGCTGACCAGTAGAGATAGACGTCCCTGAAGGTCATGAACCCTGGGCTCGGTCCATGAATTAGCAATCCTGTAGGTCTTCTTGAAGGGGATTATAACATTACTACAACACAGTAGACACATAAATACAGTGGAAGTACGAAGCAAGGTAGTCATAGCAGGTCTTTATTCTAAATGCTGCAACGCTAAAGGCTCGGGACACACTATGGTCAATTTGCCCCTCAGAGATAAAACTTTCCCTCCGCCTTGCCGTCGACAGTTCTTTTATTTAATCTTGGTTCCAATTTATTTAGTGGACATTTTAGAACAGGAATGTAAATGAATGCGAAAGCTATAGTTACACACTACAAAGATCTATAATAGCGAGGTACAGGTATCAATAAGAATAATTATGGGAAAATACTAGGCAATGGTGTGTGTTGAAATGGAACATGAAATATATAGCGCAAGGGAAACACGAAAAAAAAACAGTTGCAACAAATTGTGTACACACAAGATTAATGTGTTATAGCAGTGCCAAGGGAGCCAAAAACAGATTGATAAGCAATGCTCTCTTATAGATCGGAGAATTACAGGTAGACTTTATATAAAGATGAAGTAAATGAATCTATAATAAGAAGAGGACTGAGAGGTAGCAAGTGGGAGGACAGAGAAGAATAAAAGACGAGGTAAATAAAGATAATGACACGAGCAGTAATTTAACATTTTAAATATGTAGATTGTAATAGTGAAGTGAAGGTCATGACGTCTATCGGTCTTACCCTTCTGCGTATTTCACCGGTCAGGCTAAACCTGACGACCTGCAAGGAGAACAAAAATGTCACAGAATAACAGGTTTCATAAGATTTGGTAAACATAGGTATGCAAATTGTCAGAGAGTGTATGTGCAACTATAGAGATATATTATATTGTTAAAATATACTGCACATAAACACATAGACATTCATAATAAAAACATCTCGTTTATAGTGAAAATTGAAAAATCTCTTTATCGGGGAAAGTCATTTAACTCTTTATTTACTGTCAGAGCGTTATCTAGGTTTTCAATATTGTACACAAGATTAAAACATAAAAAAGTAGAATGCCCTCGAAAAATGTAGAGAATAGACGTTATGGTAAACAGCTGCAGTAGTTTAATGCAAAGTAGATTGTCGACGGAATAATAGAAGCATCAGTTATGAGATGAAGAAAGAGTAATTTGATTTTCCAACTGGTTCAAGCACAATAGAACGCTCCGCCGATACAATCAAGACTCAAGCAGGTGATTCGATAAACGCTAAGTTCAATATTGAAAACGCTGACAGGAAACATAATTGAAAATTCTCTCCCTTATTTTAGAAGTTATCTAGCCATTTTATTTGAAAAAATCGGAACAAAATATAAATAAACTATCTACAAGCGTTAAAATAATGTACTACTAAATTGTATCTAGCTTGTGTAATTTTTGTGGTAGTTTATCTGAGTGGTATATTTTCTTTACACTTTAAAACCCACATTTAAATAAAAATATTGGGAAATAATATAATTTAACAAAGTAAAAGCAATAAGTGTCAAAAACACTTTATTAATGAAATAACTAGTGATTTCACAAAGTAAACAAAATTTTCAGATGAAGTGTTGGGTCTATACCCGAATAAAGTTATACAGTTTAACTAGAAATTTCATGAATTCCCCGTTGTCGAGCATAGTTGATTCACAGATTGTTTACAATCAGTACTCTCTTATCTCCATGGCTTTTATTAGCAACTAGTTTGGAGATTTGTCACATTTCTAACCCACCCTACCAGTTATTCAGAAATCTTACTTTTTTCTCGCCGTTTGCGTCTCTTGTAAATATTCATTTCAGTCGATATTCTGATTTTATTTATTAATTGGAAGAATGATTTTATTTTATATAACTTTTGTGGATTAATTAATAACTTTAAATTATAAAATTTCCTAACGGGAACATTTATTACATATTATCTAATCATATAATTACTAAATCGACCCGCCTAACGTATTTGTGTTTACTTTAACCGGTCACATGATATGATAAGCTTAGCTTATTTTAGTGGACATTTACTTAAAATATACATTTATTTACATATATATTTCAATCTTATTTATATAATTTTTGTATTTTCTATAAGAATTAAACATTAATTTAGTTTTGCCATTATTGAGACTTGTTATACCGTTTCAGTGTGAGACTGTGAAATGTTGGTTAATATATTAACACACATAAATCTTTAAACACATCGAGTGTTTGTTAATTTTTAGCCCTAATGTTCATTTGCTCAAGGTAACCTTAGGGGTATATCCACCATTCATCGACAGTATAAAACTGTGTATAAAATGTGATATTATTAGTTACCACGGTCACGTCTCGATAATCCACCTAAAAAACTCACAACCACTTGTGTAGACTCGTTATGAGCTGTTCTGCGACCTTCGTGACATTTTAAAAGTAGATTAATGAAGTGGCTTGTGGTATGTATTATATAACAAAGATAATATGTGTTCCCCTAGAGTAAATGAAAATTGATAAAATTTTATTGACAAAATGCCATTTAATTGACAGGTAAAGGTTTAGTGGTTTTCGAAACTTTTCATTCACTCTGTGTCAAAACGAAGCTTTTGGCTTCAGCAAGTTTAATTTCTAAAATTTTTGAGTTTTGGAAGTCCTCTTAGAATAATTTTACATTTATCTCAAACGTCTTTCTGTTCTTGATAAAAGGTCTCCTTTTTGGCTGCTGTCTGCCTGTTTGTCTCTTTCTCTACCTCCCTCTGGTAGTATCTCTATCCACTTCTCTTTCCAGCTCCCCCTCGGTCTTCCTAACCTTTTCCTGCCTTGTGTTGCCCAGCTGAGCCTCTGGTTCGAGAGTCTATCTTGTTCAATCTTCGGACAATATAATGATATTTCTAATAAGAAAAGCAATTTTGTTTCCTCTTTTACTTAATTGTCTGAGCCAGGTTCACTTTTTTTTTGGCATCAGCCTACCCCAAATGAAATGTAATTAATTTCTTTGCAGTAAGACTTAACAACGTTATAGGTAGTTTAATTTTATATTAAATAAAATTTTAATAATAAAGAAACTAATTTTTTTGAGCTTTACGTTCAAACTGGATTAATTTAAACTGACATCAAAATTATTTATGGTTGTTATTTCTATTACAGAAAAGTAATGTTCTGTACAGAATTTAAAAAGTAATATCACAATATCATATAAAAATATCAGAGACTTCTTTACACTTTGAATGGGATAACAAATGATGCGGTTCCGGAAGGAGTTATATTAGAAATACCTTAACTTATAGCCAGTAAAGTTCTTATGCATTCTTAGGCTTGATTAATAGCTTTCCATACAGCTACACGCTAGCATTATTAATTGCTAAATAACGACGGCCAAGGTCCGTAATAAATTTGGCTGAAGCGTGTCTCTCACACGTACTTGTACTAGATTCTGCGAGCAAGCATTCTTATTAAATATTTAGACAGTCTTTTATATTCTTACGTTTAAAGAAACAGTATTTTTTCAAGACGGGTTATTTTAATTATACCGTTTCAATTTGTTTTCATTAACTGGCGTTTAAAAAACAGCCTCATTTTATTGGAATGTTTGGTATAAATTTAAAAAAATGAGGTGTAATAGTTAAAAGTGTAACCACAGCCTTGAACAAAAAATTTGTACTGTTTTCAAGACACATTAAACAAATAAACCGTATTCATAAGGTAGTCATCAATTTGGGATGCGTTTTTGAGAAAGCACCTTATGTCGTAAATTAAAAAAAAATGAGTTAAACCAGTTACTACAGTGTTGCATAAATAATGTTTAATATTTTCAAGATTTATTAAATAAATAAACCGTTTTCATGAGGTAGTCAACAAGTTGGGATGCGTATCTTTCCAAAATAATCTATGGTGTAAATAACCTATATTTCGCACTAACATTTGATTTCGAATTAATCAGACCCCGTCCTAAGGGCAAAGAAAGAATGGCTCTCTCGAATATATTTATAGAGGGAAATTCCAGAACTATTTTCTTGAAAATTTCTAAAAA
>JBAIZL010000004.1:111077231-111087231 GCA_036971475.1 Prosapia bicincta
CAGTGAGCGGATGCGTTGTTAAGTAAACTTTAGATGGCTTAGGAGTATGAATGTAGACAAGGCGTAAGATGAAGTCTGCACGGATGCAAGTTTATCACAATCAATAGGTATAATATTGAACTCATTTTTATGAGTAACAACTTTATACTTAAACAAAAGAATTAACGTATGGGATCAGTTGTTAGGACAAGGCGTAAGATGAAGTCTGCACGGATGCAAGTTTATCACAATCAATAGGTATAATATTGAACTCATTTTTATGAGTAACAACTTTATACTTAAACAAAAGAATTAACGTATGGGATCAGTTGTTACTTTAAGTCGAGACACATTTATCTTAAGCCTGATACTGCTGATCTGCAGTCCTTTACGAAGAAGCACGAGGCTGTGAGTTTGAAAATATGAAGAAGTAGAAAGCTGATGAAAAAGAAGAACGTGAGAAGGAGTCTGTCTTCCCCTCCTTGCTAAAGTACACAAAGATAAATCCGTCATGAAGGGATAATCTCCAGTCTAGATTTTGAAATCTCTACCCTAACGAATACAACCTCAAACTCGTGACTTCTGTCCGGGTGACTAGCGCCAGGCTCTAGTCGGGGGGCTTGCTAGCCAGGATATAAGAGTCATTGACCTTGCAAGGGCTAGAATGGTCACCGTCCCTACCCTGGAGTGAGACGAACGCCGGGGCAGCGGCTCGACAGCTTTTAAAGAATTACTCACTACTAGTAGAACTTTCGGAACGGACGGGCAGTCTTTAGCCGATAATGTGTGTTAGATTTCTAAAAGTTTATAAAACGCAAGTGGTAGACCAATATAGCAGAGCCTTTCACGTATCTGTATAAATGTATACGGTTTGTATAAGTACTTGAGTGCCATTTGTTTGAACGGGGGAGCGCACTTGTTTACTCGCCTCGGTGTATTCACTTGGGGGAGTGCTCGTACTTGAAGCCCACCGCCTACTTGTTCATAACCCACGTTGCAAAAACTATTTGTGTTGAAGCTATAGCTGGCCGTGGATTACATAATAGCTGTTAATTTTTGTTTTCCATGTAAAAAAATAAGTTTTTTTTACTTACTGAAAATCTTATAATTTCTTGATAATTGGTGTAGAATGGTAAATAGTGTTTTCTAAACTTCAGTTATCAATTGAAAAGAATAAAACCCAAATAACACACAACTTTCTGAAATCGGTTTAATGTTAATCAATTTGTACAGTAGCCTATATTTGTAACCTTCTGATGGTGCTAACAGTGTTGGCGAAAGCTAAAAAAAGTATATCTATAATCAAATGTATGTAAATATTCAGATAAAGAATAAACCATAGCTTATAGTAATTAAAAACAAAATATTATCAAATTAAATTACCTTAATTTTTAAAATCACAGTTACTTTAATAAAATAGGTAGTTTAATAAGACGAAATCTCTTATGTGAAATATCTTTCATCGTCAAAAATACAATCAATCAACCTTTCTTTGAATGTTGTGAAATAAATTGTATTTTTAAATATTGATTTTTTGTTTTCCTTTTGTAATTGAACATGTATTTCCTAATTTGTCTTTTTACTTCAACTCTTTGAAATAAATTTTTGTACAGCTTCCATACTTTATCGCGTGAAATATATTTATAAAAATTTATTTATTTTCATAAATATTATCCTAAAATATTGACCTAATATTTGGTTAAATACAATATTATCTTATTTCCATAATTTAAAATATTATTTTTCATATTATTATTTTAAGCGTGATGGAAATATTTCTCTTTACACTCTCCTAACTTTAAAATACATATATTTTTTATTTTACACCTTACAAATATAGCCTACGTCTATTTTTATATTTATACATTTATCCTGAAATAACACGTTTCTCCTTATATGTTGACACAATTAAATAAATATCTTATATTTCATTTACGTATTACCAAATATAATACATCGTTTCTCGTCTTGATACTTGAACACATACACAAATGTTTGTTTTTTTACTTTAAATATTTACTATAATATTTCATGATTTATGTTCGACATAAAATAAAATATTTCGCGTGTACAATATAAAGTGATAGAATCAGTATTACTTATTCCGCTGTGTATATTCCTGCAAGTAATTCCAAGAGTCATATTTAGAATTAACTACTCCTTTAAAATGCTGTTGTCCACAATGCGGTACAATTAATTGGGGATATTGGAACGCAGCCTTACCTTTACAATTAAATCTTACAAAATTGTCTAAAATGAAGCTTTGGTACAACGGTTACTCTCAACTCATTCAGTGCATATTACAGTGTATATTCAGTGTATATTTTCTTTATAGTTTCATATCAAACACAATATCTGTCTCCTTCATACAAGTCAGCATTGAAACCCTGCCCTTTTCGCTTGTTATTACTGACAATATTATTGCAAATTTAACTGCGAAAAGTAGACCTATTGACAAACATTGACACGTAGTCTGCATCAATACACAATGGCCAAGTCACGAGCACTGACTGCATTACGCCATTGACTACAACGACCAACAAATAAAGCACTTTAAAATCAAGGAGCAACAGGTGTTAGGCGGACTACTTGTTTAGCTACTTACACACAGTATGTACTTAACCTAAAATGCTTTGAAAAGTGTTCCAAGTACTATTGAATTTTTCATAAAGCTGTTATTTTCAAAACGTTTTACTTTTCAAAATTGCTCTTAATATAGAATGAAGTATTTTCCCAATAAAATTCATTATTTTATTATAAAAATACGTACACCTATTTATACAACAAAATAATTACAATATGCATAATTGGAATATTAAAAAAATATTTATGTAATTTTAGTGCCTTTTTTCAAATTGAATTGTCTTTTTATCGTGAAAAAGATTATATCAAGTAAAACTACCGAGCTTAAAATAAATGTAACATAATAAAAGAATATCTATATTGCAAATGTAATACATACAATTTAAAATAGGGTAACTTATTTCATAAAATAATAATTAATATTTAAAGAAGGGTAAGAAATAATATTCAACAAAGATTGTAATTTACCTTTAGTAATTTCTTTTAGTAGTCACCCCAAATAAAGAAAGTAGGGTACATATGTTTAAAACAGTTACTTAGAATAGGTAATTATTATAAACCTACGTAACTAGAATAACTATCATTATATATAAACTTTCAAAATAAAAATTGCTTTGATTAAAAAAATGACAAAACTTCTAATTACGTCGTAGAAACACAACCTTTCTCAAATAAAAACTCGCTTCCCCCCAAAACCACACTAAAAAGGAAACTAAAGGGGTTACAATAAACCTGCTGTTTTTTTATAGGGCAGTTCCGTAACTAGGATTTTTTCTGGAGAGGTTTCCAGTGTAGTTAGTAACTAAGGGCAGTATCTTTTAAAGAGCTGATCAAACTTATTTTAATGCCAAACCAGAATTAGGAATTTTACTCACATGGCCACTCAAACTGCAAGAACCAGAAATCTTCGAGTTCCGTACTGTTTTATTTTTGATTAAAATCGCTACACATTTTTAGTTTCGTTTTAATATCCTGACCCTCTCCTTTGTTGAGGGGGGGTATGGTATGGACAAAGATGGACATCACGGATCTAGTGCTGGAACTGCAGACACGTAGAAAAAATTCACCGAGGCTGCATGTACAAAAAGAGCAATTTATTAATACCTAAAAGTATACGATCCTTCAGTTGTTTAAGTAACAATTGCCTAAGCAAAACTTAACGAAGCAAAACTGTTGAAAACCAAAAGATCTAGATGTTCTGCTTTAAACGAAACAAATAAAATAACTTTTAGGAACACTTGTATGGATGGACAGAAATTGAAGCTATGTTTAACGCACACGATCGGAGAGTAGCCAGCTCTCTAGAAAAGATTATGCCATGTCAAATAGTATAAACCTTTGATGTAATTTACAAAAATGGATTGTGTATTTACATCTTTCTTTTTATTAAGATTTCTGCTCACAGAGTACATGCATTTGTGTTGTGAAACATACGAAAAATTAAATGACCAATACACAGTCATGAGGCTAAATATTCACAAAAAAGTTGGTAAAGAAGGAAAAATGAAAAATTGCTCAATAATTACTATTGAAAAGAACATTATTTTTTTTAACAAAACTTTTGAATTTGTATGTGAGCTCAGCTAATTTCTAAGTGATAAATAACAAAAATTACAATTATTATTCTATTCTTCAATTTCAATGGAAAGTCATCCTCACTGAGAGATTAGCTGATACAAAATATATCTGCCAGAGTAAAAATGATTAGAATATAATTTAGATGTTGTTTTAGCCATTCTTACTAATTATGATAATGAAGATGACGATTTCTTGTTGTTAAAATGGGGTTGAAAATAAATTTTAATTTGTGAGTCTATGTTTATTATGTAATTGCTTTTATTATTTAATAATATATATATATATATATATATATATATATATATATATATATATATATATATATATATATGTATATAAATATAAAATACGTTTTTTTGCTTAGTAATTTAAAACAACATAGGTTATTCAAATACAAGGATATTTATTAATTTATATCCAAAGCTTTGGATATAATGTCATTACACATTATTGTAATTTTCATTCCTGATGATGTTTGTACTGTTTACCAACGAAAAGCTTTGGATATAAATTAATAAATATTCTTGTATTTGAATAACCTATGTTGTTTTAAAGTATATATATAATTAATAAATTAAAAATATTTCAAAAACAAGAATACTTTTAATGAATATATTTATTCAAAGCTTTTCGCCGATAAAATAGTACCAGCATCTTCAGGAAAATAATTATCTAATGAAATATTTTTACAACATTAAATCATATGTACTGTACTCTAAGTTTTGAATAAATATATTCATTAAAAGTATTCTTGTTTTTGAAATATTTTAAATTTTTTAACTATATTACAAGAAAACATATCACCATATTTAATATATATATATATATATATATATATATATATATATATATATATATATATATATATATACGTGAGAAACGTACGAAATACGTATCCTACGTGAGAAACGTAGGAATAGTGGTTATTCTAGGCTTTTTAATAACATAAAAATTTATAATTTGTCTTAGACTCAGGAGTTTCTTCTAAGCTCATAATTTATAAAAGCACTTTGAAATAAAATTCTTACAATAGACAAGAAGTCAATTTACACTGTATTACTACGAAAAAAGTGAACTTATTTTAAAGGTGGAAATTGAGGTTTGAATTTAACATGTTATGATGCTGCTCTCAGATGCACAAACTTCGGAATAGAAGAGCTTCAATAAAAACGCTATTTCCTTTACAAAAATGGTTATTGTTATTAAATGGTAGAGATGTAGAAGAGCAGGTAGTTTGGGAAAATTGAAAAACTAAAAGTAGGTTATTGGATATGTTCTTTGGAATAACTGCAAGGCAAATGGCTTTAACAAATAGGGGTTTTAACATTATAATAAGTTGAGAAATATATTTAAAAAATTGAAGCCTTGTGAAATAGTTAAGCAAGCTTCAGCTATCCTATGTCTTTAAATTAGTTACATTTTGCTAGTTTATTATTAATAAAACTAATTGCTTCCTGTTTTGTTTTTATCACATAAAACTTATTATTTACATTTTTGAAACCAATATCCTAATGTCAGGCACTTATTTCAGTTCACTTTTGTATTTAGGTTAAATTATATTTTTTTGTATATTTTGGGGGAAGTTTATTTTTCTGTTTGTTATATATATATATATATTTATTTTCCTGTTAGGACCCTATTACATATTACACATATTTTCTTATTTAATTTTACTTTCATATATTTTAAGTTATTGTTGGTTTAATTTAGTTATTGAGGAATAATTATAAAAATTGATATTCGGTTATGTTATACTTAATTTTACAACAATTATATAGGGAAATAAGAATATATACGGGCTTTTCTAGGAAAAACCATGAATATGTATATATAAAAAAAGGAAATAGTCGGAAGAAATAGTAAGCAAAGCGACAAGAATAGTTACTAAAATACGGACAAAGTACTTAACCATTGTTTTATTTTAAGTGTAGTCATATAGTAGCTGTGGGAACTGATAACAAATTAAAGGTCCAAGTTTTAAGATAGACTTTCCAAGAACCAAAATACCTGGGTTATAATAACATTGTACCGTTAGAGAAGGCTCTTGGTTATTGGATGTGGGTATAACCAAATTAACTAAAATACGTAAAGGGGTGAGAGATGAGGCGAGGTTGGAAAAGGAAGTGATCGTGAGAGTCTTGGAGAAACTTCAGAAGAGGGCAGACGTATTGGGGTGGACCAAGTGTAAGTAATGTTATTAAGGGGTAAATGTTGTTAATAGAATTAGGGGAAATGTAAATTTTTGTATGTGTATAATTAAAAAAAAAAAAATGCGACGTTAATAATTTAGTAAGGAATTAGGAAAAATTAGTTAGTTATGTGAAAGTGCATCGAAGCAGTATCAACGGTCAAGATCCCAGGAAATCAACGAACAATAAGTACTTTCTTTTTACATTAAAATTAGCCAACAGAGGCTAATTTACAGTAAATTCAGAACAATTTTAAATTCATTAGTATGAAATAATAATCTATTTTTTTTCACCACGTCCTTATTTATAAAAAAGAACCATAATAACGACCCCAGAGAAAGAGAAATTAACACTGTCATTTTAAAACTTTATTGTAATAACCAAAGCCTCAAGAGTCCACCTTTTTTTTACGTTGTAATATTAGTTTATGAATCAATCTTGTTACTAAATAGTATTAAGGTAAATGTGTATAAGGTGTATTAATTAAATGTCAAGAATAAATGCCAGTAATGTTATATTTCATATTGGTGTTAATTAATTAGAAACCTGAAGGTGAGACTAAAGAGTGTTAAGTTAATTAAGTATAAGCTAACCTTTTTATAACCTAAAAAGTAAAAGTTATATTTTAAATAACTTAGGTTAGAATATATATATATACTGTATATAAACACACACTAACCTACGAGCGCGCGCGCGTGCTTGTGTGTGTGTAAATACAGAAAAAGAAGAGGGGAAAGAGAGGTAACGAGTAGAAAGAGGGAGAAGGATGTAATACTTTGCATCAACGGGATGTAGTATATAAATAGTTTATTCTCCTTAATATTTTGAGTCGGTTTTGTGTTTAACCATTCTCTCTCCCTCTGCAAGAAAATTAACTACCTAAACATCCCTGACGCTAAATAGTTCATAGATAATAAAGCTGCAGATATTTGAAACCTCTACATGAAATGTGCCAATTTGCTGTTGACTGTCATCTACCTCAGCTTCCACGATGGGATGACTGGTAAATGTTCCCAAAACACTTAATTTAACGGAGTTTAAAAATAAAAAAGAGCATTCGATTTCTCTTTTTCAAATCAATATTGACTGTGTCGTTGAAATCGGTATTTAATTAAGCTCACGTTCATTAAACAATCAATTCACTAAGTAAAGTTGCGAGTAAACAAAAACGCTTCAAAACAAACGCAAATTTTCTGGTATCACAAAAGCGTCCCACCCTTTACCAATAAGGCATGAGCAGGCTTTATTGCACGAATGAACCCTTAACATATTGCTTCCCCTCTTATCCGGCACGAATATTGCCCAGAAGTAGTCTAAATTGATTTGGGATAGGTGATCTGCAAACAATATCAAAAACCACTCTGAACGCTGGTAGTCATGGCAACTCAAGTTAAACAGTTCCACCCTTCCCTGCTTGTAAGAAACCCCTATTGATATTCATGATTCCGCTTGCTTCCATATGGATAAAATATTGATATGTTTTAAAAATTGAATTCTTATTGCATATAATAGTTACTGAATAATAATAATGATTTATCTAGTAAACACAAACATAGTGGTCGGTTAAAAACATTATGTTATAATATATTATAAACATATTAAATTATGTTAAAAATTACATTAGTTCTGAATTGAAAGCATTTGATTAAGTAAATCACGAAGCTCTCAATCCCAGTAGCGTTTCAATTGCAACTTGTGTGTGTTTTAAGTGAAAGTGTGTGTTCTTGCATTAAACGCCCCACATAAAATAAACGATCCTAATAAATTACGTTGGTAACCTAAATTTGCAACCGACCTAGTGTTTAAGTTCAAAATATACATTTTAAAAAATAATCTGTTATTCAAGGCGCACTATTTATTTGAGATGTTCACGTTTTTTGAGACAATATAGTGACGTTCCTATTATAATGAATTAAAAAAAAAAAAACATTGGAAAATAAATTAGTTATGTATTTTAAACACCAACGAGCTCTAAATATTGATTACTCAACTAATTTTACTTTCTCTAAAAAGCCCTAATCCAACCTAACCTTACCCCAGTTGTGTTATTTGTGGAAATCCTTACTAAATATATTTACGTTCATTATCAAGGATTTCTATTGGCGAAACTCACGAAAGTTACGTCATAGGTTTTTCGTTGACTTTGATTTCTTTTTACAATAGGCCCTACACTCAAAGTAATTAGCTAACCTACGTTAGACACATATTTGTTAAGAGACTGTAAGCACAACTGTTCTTATACGAAAAAGGACGCAGACTATTTTAAACCCAAATTTCTTTCTATTGGTTTTGTAAGGGTTACATAAAAGGCCTGTAGGAATAGAACAGAGTCCAGCTCTGAAATTTGTATTGAACGCACGAATTTAAGCTTGGTCGGTGCTCGAAGGAGTCTGTTTGTGTATCTTTGTTCGGATCTTCTAGAAGCATCCTGTATATAGCCTAGTGTACATTTTTGTACATTTCATTATCTAATACTAGTTGGAAAAGATTTTTGTGGATACCTACTACTTTCGAATTCAGTTGTTTGCAATTTAATGTGTTTATTTTTATCTTCATAACACTTTTCACTACAGTAAACAAATATTATATGCTTTTAACTTGTTACTTGCTTTAATAAATAATTAAATACCATTTAAGTGGCTTTTATTTGATTTACAAATTACATCCAAGAATGCCGCATGCAATCCATCCGTCCAACTACCGCTAAGTTGGTAACTAGCCAAGGCTAGTTGTTCTTGAAAATGCTGACACTGCTGGCCACTCAAAAGCTTCATTGTATTTTATTAGATGTATTTTTTTTTGAGAAGAGTTTATATTGAATAAATGTTAACAGAAATAAACACACACACACACACACACACACACACACACAAATACACAAATACACAAATACACACACACACACACACACACCTATACGTGTTTGTGGACACTTGGCCGGACGCAAATACTACACGCCTCTTGTGGGTACTCTTAGATATAGTGAAGTAATCAACGTGAAATTTTGGATGTAGTTGTTAAATATTGTTATTAGCAAATGCACAACTTCTTCGTTCATGTAATTTGAAATTTACATTCACGTGAAATAGATTCATTCCGAGGACGCAGTCTCGGCGTGCACACTCACTTGTGCATGGTTTGTTGTGAGGGTTTTACCTGACTATTATCGAACAGAGTCATCATTTTCGTAAGTGCTTAACCCATCGGTGTTTACGTCTGTGAACATAAGAAGTCAAGATAATGTCTAGTAAGCCCGATAGCATGTTGGGCTAGATTAGTTCCATCTGCAAGACTTATAGATGAGGCCAAAGTAGGTTACATTTGTGTGATCAATTTAAACGGGTAGGCGTATGACATTAATTGCTTTTAGTTTCTGACACAATAAAGTTACGCAATATATACCATTAAATATATTTTTTCTTTACTTCTAAACACAAAGAGCTATAAAATTGTATTGAAATTATTTTTATAAAAATGAAAACAATTACTATTTTTATCCGTTAAACCAGCATCCACGTAGAAAATAATATAGATTATTTTGTAGCAGAAATATCTAAAATCCTAAATGTAAATGAAAGGCGTTTTAACATTAGCTGAACTTAATTTAGTATTTTATTAAAATAATAATATCTGAACTTATATACTAGTCAATTGAGGAAAGTGTGATAATA
>JBAIZL010000004.1:111092231-111152231 GCA_036971475.1 Prosapia bicincta
TAGTTTATTTAAAACAATTTGCTTGATATGGTATCATAAACAATATTGTATGATATTGTATGAACCTTACGTTCAATGTAAAATTAATTGATACTAATTATAAAAAATTGTGTTAATTGATGAAAAATCAGTTAATAAAACAAATACACAAATAAAAAAATTGAACAACCTAAAAAACAGTCAAAACCTTTTGCATCTTCTTTTACACTAACAATAAGATCGACATCGCTAGTTTTTACCAGTAATCTGTATACATAGTAAAACAAGGAGCTTTTTTATGGCGATTTTTTTAACTGCTTCTTCAGTCACTTCCTCATTTTTATTTGTAGCTATTAAAAAAAATGGAACATAATTAATAAAAAATGAAAACCAGGAGAAAGATTTAATACAATAATAAGAGAAAATGTTTGAAATTGACTTATATCCTCTTTGACTAATATATACTCCGTCGCACATTTGACGCTGTAAATTTCCGATTTCTCACAAGCTGATTTCTTGGCCTTTTTTTAATGAGCAAGTTTAAGAGCAATGCTAAAGAGACAAAGAAATTTCTTCCTCAGGTTTGGACCCTGTATGTCGACGATGTATTTGGATCTTAATTGATTCTTTCCCTTGATAAATTTACCACAGAAGTACACGTGCGTAATAGTATTGCCTGTGTATTGATGATACAAAAAATACTAATGTAAAATAGATAACTCTCGTGAGTAAGGAGTTTGGAGTTCTGTAGATTAGAAAATATTTATTGTTTGAGTTTTAAATGTATTATTTGGTTTGTTTTATAGTTGTACGATACGAAGCCTACACACAATTTATATTGACGTGGCTTTATGAAATTTGTTAGTAGTAGCCTATCACTGATGAAAACGTCGTCGAAACTAGTCGATATGTTTTACTAAACTAGTGTGTATGAAGATTTAGAGTGAAATAAGTTCTCACTCTAGAGCTAAGCTCTAATTAACCTAATTTTAGGACACATATAATTAAAAATAAATTAATGTTATTAATTCAACATTTATGTTGTATGTAACACATATGTTGTCAAAATATGTGTAGGTCTACTGATAGACCATAGCTACTGGGCACCTTGCGAGTATGTGTTGCCTTTTGAGCATATCATCACAAACAGAAACCAAATTTTTAGTTCTATTGTGATACCGCCGTCGGTTGTGATCATTATCTTATTTTCAAATCTATACATTTTACTCGTTTTGACCTTTCTTTCTCAGAAGAAATTACCTAAATTTTATAAGATTTACACATTAACATATAGTGATAGATAAACAATTTGTATAAAACATATTTTTCTATAAAGAGGAAGACTGTTTCGGGAAATGCGTTTCTTTGTCATCTCAAACCGTACAAACGTCTTGTGTTTATTAAACCATAAGATGGAAGTAGGGATAAGTTTACATATATATTAATAATGTAAAATGGATGGTTAGTATGTTACAATATACAATATTCAGTTATCGTATATTTTTACAATATTTTAACATTGCATATTGTTTACACATGTATAAATATATGTACACATATATGGTCACTAAAATCTAATACATACACGTTTAGTCTAAAACATTTACTGCAATAAATTAATACTTAATGTTTATTTGTATACACTAAACATATAAATAAACAAATATAGTAGCGGCTCAACATGAATATAGAAGCAAATCCTTTCCAAGATAGGTTTGCAGATATACATGTATATGTAAGTGATAAGACATGATCTGCAGAATTGCTGTGTCTGTCTTGCCTTTATCTTGGAACCACTAGGCAACGTTTGTTTACACATGTCTATCTGATATGACAAGATAACTGTCACACTCGGACATTCCTTCTTTGGTCAGGAGTACAAGCTATATACTGGTATTAAGGAAAAATGAGACTTAAACGTGAATTTTGAAGTTATTTGCCCGACAGGTATCCGGCTTCTGTTAGATAAGAATTTAGCAGTCTAGAAGTAGCCTACATTTTGTACAATTTATATGTTTACGATTATGTTGAATTTATTGTAAGATGTTTTCCATCCAGAAATTATTAATAAAAGTTTTTAGCATTCACAAATGTTTTCTTTTAACTAAAATTAAACAATTATATCTTGGAATTTTCTATTTTTTTCCCCTAATTTATTATTTCACTACAGATATTTACTTCCTGTTACTCTCAAATGCTATTTCTAATCGGGAATTACAAAATCTTTAATACTTATAATATCATCTAAAATTTCCAGTTTTATCATTTTTAGCAACCGTAAATATCTTCTTACAATTCTCTGTAGAATTGAAATTCTATTTCTCCCATCAATTACGACATTAAAAAAACCAAAACTTTTAAATTAAAAAGGAACGAAATTGTGTAGCTCGTGTACAATGAATAAATATTTTGCAATAGTAAAGTTTAGTTTACTTTAAACATTATCAAATAAAAGCAAATAAAGCACATATACTAGATTTACAAATTAATCATTTATTTACTCAAACGAGTTACAATGACAAAGTCATCATCATCAGTGAGTGTTGCTACTACAAACTCTAACTTACAACTTGTAATATCTTACTGTTATTAAAAAATCAAACTAATTCTTTAATTTATTTCCGTGTCTGGGTCAGCGCTCTTAACGTCTATTTATAACGTTTTTAGTTCCGAATAATGACATCTCCTTCAATATATACACGAAGCCAGGCTACATTTATTTCTCACTACAATTTAGTTTATTTCCCAAAATGTGTGTCACGTTTCGGAATTTGTGGCCGTTGACATTCAGACCTTTGTTCGTACGTTTCAAGTAGCCCGGCATAAATAATAGATAAAGGATTGTGTACATGAATATTCCTAATCACGTTTTAAATTTTTTTTTAAACACACATATTTGGGATTACATTGTGAATAAAACCACAAATTTATTTATAAATAGATTAATCATGTTACATACAGTAAAATATATTTTCAAGTTTATGAAGTTTTGTTTCTAAACAGGTGTTTATTATTTCCAGTAATGGAAAGAAAAGAACCAAGTTATATCACCTTTCAAAACATTTCAGTTAGCCTTAATGCAAAAATATATATGCAAAGTAATATAAAAACAAAATTTTGTCTGAAAAATATAGGCCTAATTATAACTTGCATGCAATGATTACAAATCAACCCTAAAATTGTAAACTATAATTACAAAAAATAAAAAAATAATATAATAATGATATACTACGTGGTAAAAATGTTTGTAACTGGCTAAGACAATTATCTTTAACATAAAAAATGTAACTAAATAGAAGATATTAAGCCCAAATAATTAAATATATTCAGAAAAGTGTTCAGTGATATATAATAAATATATGTTAAAACAATTATTCTGGTATTTGTGATTTTATAAAGAATAAACTGAATAGACTCTTTGGCAATACGATTTGTGGCTTTATAACAACTAATTAGTGTAAAGATATTAGCGTCGGCTATGTGTCTGAAGTCGTCACAAGACACTCTCCACAAGAAGTGTGTCACACAAAAAATCCCCTAAACGTACCACGAACAAGAAGTGTGTGTAAATTCCAGTTCCTCATAAAAGCTCGCCCACAAGTAAAAGTACACACTGTACACACTTTTTGGCGACACTAGCGCTCTGTGGTGCTAAAACTAGAAAGCGTTCAGAGGTGTGCGAAAAACAGTCGTATGCAAAATAATGACGTTGTGGGGTCGGCTTCAAAAATTAAAATAAACATGTTTTCTGATGATAAGACATATAGATAAACTAATTTCAGCTATTAAAACCATAGGTGGCGTTTTGGGGACTCCCCACAAAAATTGGCGACCCCACAATGCGCTCGCTTTGCAGACGAAACTCCCGACAAGTGCCCACTCACAAACACACACACACACACACACACACACACACACACACACACACACACACACACACACACACACACACATACACACACACACACACATACACACACACACACACACACACACACACTCTCTCTTCTCTCTCGCACTCGCATGCCACACGCACACGCAGACGCAGACGCACACACGCACTCGCACACATTTACACACACTCATATATATATATATATATATATATATATATATATTTATTGGTTTGTCATATCATAACAAATTACGTTGCCAAGGTCCGTTTAAACATATTTTAAAATATCCCTGCACATATCCCTTTATTAATAAATACATTTCAAATAATAATAAAAGTATGAAATCTTTTTCTTCACTCCATTGATAATCTAAACAGAACGGGTTTTATCCACGGGGAAAAAAGTAAGGTGCTCTTTGATTCCCTAAACTAACCCAATATGATTATCCTGAAACAAAATTAGGTTGGTAATGGGCGGTTGATGCATATTATTGGCCAAATTGTCTTCCGCTAATACCGTATAGCACTTCCAAGACAGCTGTGCTCTGTCCCATTTCTAAACCATATTCCAGATCAAAACGTAAGTATTTTAATGTCCTCCCTTCTCTTCATAAGCGATACAAAAACTCACAACTACAAGTCCTAAATACACAAACACACTCACGCGCTCGTGCATACACAAAGAAAGTAATTAATTTATAAATATTAGCTTTATTTTGAATAATAACCAAAACATTTGACTTATTATAGCGATCTTTAATAATTTGAACAATTATTTTTTAATTTTATATTTCAGTTTGTTACAAAGTTTAATTGTATATAATTATAAAATATTAACAGCTATTAAATGGTAGTAGTATAGGCCAAGAAAGCTATTGCAGTACCACTGAAAGCTTTCATTTATCACCTAGTCGATATTGATCGATGGCCGTATTGTAATGCAATGCATTTTCGCTGTATGGCCTAATAGCGGCACGTTTTAATGGATCGTTGCCCGTACATTTCACATAGAACAAAAGATTCGACACGGCTTTTTCGACCTCTTGCGCATAATCGATTGTTGCAATTTAAACACCTATATATCGCTGGCAGGCGGTCACACGTAGTATGCCTAGGCGGCCTTTAAATGAACGCGGTTTGCAGCTTTTTCAGAGATGTTTCTTTTATAACTTTCTAAATTATAATTTATTGATAAATTAGAATTTGCTTGTTTTACTTAGCGAAATCTGACTGCATATTCTTATAACCATGTGTAATTTAAAAATATAAACACAATAACGTCTGACACAGCACTTATGGCAAGGTGCGATGTAAATAAAAACTGAGAAAAATAGAAACTTTTAAAAATATCCCTTAAACTTTATGTGAGATACTAATTTACAGTAAAACCTCGTTAGGTGAGACCAGTATGGACCAAGGCTGATCTGAAATGACGAATATTCGGATCAACCAGAGAATGTTTATTCGGGTCAACAGAAGAAGGAAATATGTTTAATATAATTCCAATGATATACTTCTATTTTGAAGGAAACCAGAAATAAGGACACATAGAAAACAAATGTATAAACTTTACAGTCAAATCTACCTAATTTTAAGGACGCCTGTGAGTTTATATTGTCCTTATGTTCTGCGCCATCATTATGTGATGGTTTTTGTTCCGCGCCATCATGCATCTTTGACAAAATGAGTAACTGGCCGGTGGCCCGTCCTTTTTCTTGCCGCTGCTAAAACAAATCATTAACTCATCCGAGGGAGGTTCTGTTCCCGCGTGGTATAACTTCTGGCTGTTCACCATTTTCTTCAGCTAGTTATTGGTTATTCAGTAACTCTACCATCACTCCCTTCTGTATTTGAACAGATAAAAGTCGTCAGGTTTAGCATGGTCACTATAATGCGCCGAAGGGGAAGCGGCACAGTGTTATATACAAACTATCAACGCGTCCGTTAAATGACCGCTGTTTGCAGATTTTTTTACTCATGTTTGTCTTATAATTTTCTTAATTATAATTATTTATTGATAAATTACACTTTGATTTTTTTATTTAGGGAAATAGGTCAGCATAATCTTATGAACGAATGTAACTTTTAAAAATAACGGTTGACGCAACACCTATCGTAAAGTACGACGCTCAAACAATCTGAGAAAAATAATAGTAGTAAGGGGTTTGCTGTTCCCACCGGGCGTACGCAGCCGGTTCTGCCGGGTGTACGTAAATGGCGTCATCACGTTGCCCCTTCCTTGGCGGGGAGCTCCAGCTCTCCCCCCTCTCAGTTCTCTGCAGGAAATGTTGCGGTTTCTATTGGTCGCTCATGATCGCCCCCCTCATTTCTCCCACCGTTTCATTTACTTATCCGCTTTCCGATTGGCCGCCCCCCTCGTTTCTCATATGTTTTCAAACGTTTTTAGTTGTTAATAAAGAATTGTATATATTTCACGAAAAATGGATTTGGTCAGTAATGTTGGGTAATAAATATGTTGACAAAGTTCAAAAAATTGTAGAATGGTTGCCGTTTTTATCACCGAATTTTACAAAAATAGATTTTATTTATCAGAGACCATCTGGTGAAATTGTATTCTTCGCAGAAGAGCAGATATTTATGATAGAATATCCATCTCTAAAATTAGTTAAAGATTACCCGAAACATATTTCCTTTTTGGGTGGTGGAAGCCAGATGAAAATACACGGGGTTGTGAATTCGTATAGGGGAATCACCTATATTTTTTTCAATGACATTTACTTTTTGGAACTAGATGAAAAAGTATTTCATGTCAAGAAATACGGCCACATTTCAAACAACTTTCCATTTTTACCGACCCATATGGAGTCTGTATTTTTTATAATAAAAGAATTGGCGATTGTTAGAAAAGGTGACGGTGACGGTGAAGAAGCAGAGTGCCAGACATTCCTATTTGAGCCGCCGAGTGACTTTAGCGATTTAAGCAAGAATTTGCAGAAGCAAGCGATTTGGCTGGAACGACATTTACACGGCTTAGCTTGGGATCAGGGTTTTATATCTTATCACAAGGTAAAGGATATTTTTATTGATTTAAAAATTAATGGTAAAATTTTTGTTAAAGGTGTAGAGAAGCAAACATTTTTACAAAATTTTTTAAAAGATATTAATGTTACAGTGATAAATATAGAGGACCATAATTGTCCAACATTAAGTATTTTAAAAAAACTTTTTCATAACAATTTTATTAAAAAGTGTAAATTTAATCATTCAATTGATAATTGTGCTTACATAAATGTGTTCGTTATTAATCAATGGTTGAAATGTGAGACACTAATTAAAGATAGATTAAACGCTGTAGACTTAAGTATAAACGAATGTTTTAATAAAGGGTATACTAATGTACAAGACTGTTTAGTTAATTATATACCTAAAAGTTTTATTATTAACCATTCAGAAAATGTAGAACACATTTATGATAGATTGCCAGAACATTTAAAAACGGATTTAGAAATATTAGATAATTTACCTTGTGATAGGCATAAAGTACAAGTTTTACATAATTTTTATTTTGTAAAAAAAAAATATTGCACATTTTGTAATCACCGAGTTTGAATAGATTGTAAGAGTTATAATTTTTATTGTACATTTGTAACTTTCACCGAATGGATTTTGTTTAATAAAGTTATCAAATATTGTGTGCAGAATTTATTACACTTAAAAATGACGTCTTCTTTTATTGATACTGATGAAAATTCGTGTATTGATGGTTTTGTAAAAAAACATTACTGCGGTTTGGAGGGTTTTATTTTGAAAATAGTAATAAAAACGAAAAAATATGTTGTAAAGATGTAAATGACTGTATGAGAAAACAAATTCATAGTTGGCAGGAAAAAGACGTTCCAGCTATTGAACATCGTATTTATTCACCAAAATGTAAATTAGTTAATAAGTAAACAGGAAAAGATGTAAATTAGTTTGTATAAAATAAATGTTTCAATAGTTGGCAGGAAAAAGACGTTCCAGCTATTGAACATCGTATTTATTCACCAAAATGTAAATTAGTTAATAAGTAAACAGGAAAAGATGTAAATTAGTTTGTATAAAATAAATGTTTCAATTTATGTGTTAAATAATTTATTTATTCACCTTTACATTGTCTATAATAATTTCTGTTGCTGATTTTGGACGTAAACACACATGTCACAGCAACTCCTATTGTCTTAACATTGAAAACAGGTAATTGTGGGTATATTTATAGTCATAATATCTTTTAATAATGAATAATTGTATCCGTCAGTATTGCGTTTGATTAACACCTCCTTATAAGATTCGTGCAGACACTTAATAATCGTAGTGGGTAATTCAAGGCTATCCAAATAATACACAATTGAAATAACGATTTATTCATTTTAGGCTAGTCAGAACAACAATGACAACGCCAGCTGTAACAGTGAGGAGGGGCATTGCGAGAGAGATTCATAAACAGGCTCGTAGGAATTTTCCCACTCGTCATGTTGAGGTGAAAGGATTGTATGATCTTTACCAAGCCGACCTTGTGGAAATGCTGTCATTCGCTAGAGCGAATAAAGGTTATAAATATATTTTGGTTTTAATAAATTGTTTTAGTAAATATGCGTTGGCGGTGCCGATGAAATCTAAAAATGCTGTTGAAATGGAAAAGTCATTACAACCGATTTTAGATACATATTCTATGCGTCACTTACAAACCGATAAGGGAACCGAATTTTTTAATTCGAAAATTAAATCCTTACTAAGTAAATACAATATAAATCATTATTCTACGCATTCCGATAAGAAAGCGTCTATAGTTGAAAGATTAAATAGAACATTGAAAGCGAAAATGTGGAGAGCGTTTAGCGAGCAAGGAAATTATAAATGGCTAAACATTTTGGGCGATATAGTTGAAAATTATAATAATACCGTGCACAGAACAATTGGAATGCGACCCGCCGATGTAAATGAAAATAACGAGCATTTAGTACTCAGGCGTATAGTTGAAAATAGACAAAAGAAACAGCAATCTATACGCAACCGATTTAATGTGGGCGATGCAGTTAGAATCAGCAGGTTGAAAAAGACTTTCAATAAAGGTTATTGGCCGTCTTGGAGCCACGAAATATATAAAATTTGGAAAGTTGAACCAACTATTCCAGTGACCTATAAACTAAAGGACGAATCTGGAAATGAGATAAAGGGCGGTTTCTATCAAGAGGAATTGAGTAAAACAAAATTTAGTGACGTATTTCTCATTGAAAAAGTGGTGCGTCGTAAAGGTAATAAATTACTCGTTCGCTGGCTAGGTTATGACAAGACAAAAGACACTTGGATAAACGAAAAGGATCTATTAATGTGATGAAGGTGGTGAAACAAAGTCAAACGTTACGTGTCATGAATTTCGACACATATTTCGAAAATGATTGCGCTAATAAGTGTGATGGGCGTAATGGCCCGCTTTTACCGAATTCCATCAGATGTCTTATTGTGGGACCGTCAAATTGTGGTAAAACTAATCTCATGTTCAATTTAATATTCCATCCAAGAGCATTATTTTTTGAGAATATCTATATTTTTTCCAAATCGATTAATCAAACAAAATATCAGTTTCTAAGTCGCATATTTTCGAAAATACCAAATGTCGGTTATTTTATTTTCACCGAAAACGACGATGTGCCCCATCCCAATGAAATCAGCCCAAACTCAATTATGATATTTGATGACGTAATGTGCGAACGCCAAAATAATATTCGAAATTTCTTCGCAATGGGTCGCCATAACGATGTAGATACATTCTACTTGTGCCAAACATATAGCAGAATACCAAAGCAACTGATACGAGATAACGCTAATTTAGTGATATTATTTCGACAAGACGAAAGAAATATACGTCATGCATACAATGATCACGCCAACGCAGACATGAAATTTGAGGCTTTCAAAGAAATGTGTTCATTGGCCTGGTCTAAAAACGAAAATTCATTTCTACTGTTAGACAAAGGGCGAAAATTAAATAACGGACGATATCGAATAATGTTTGACGAATTCATTCAGTTGTAAAGATGTCTCTGACCGAACCACTTGACGTGCGCGAAAAAATTATTTTAGAAATAAAAGAATTGAGAAAAAGAATTAAAGAAAAACATAGCGCCCTAAAACGAGGCATTACGGACATGGAAGGGCATATTGAGAAAAATATTATGGAGCCGCTGATTAAACCGATAAAAGAGTATGCCGAAAAATTTAGCTATAAGCCGACGCATGAGTTGAATGAGAAAACACTTTTGGCCACTATACAGCGAAAACAAAAAGATCTGAAAGCGAAAAGAAAAAAATACGATACCGAAGAAGAACATTATGCGTCGAAAAGACGGCCGTCCAGACCGGAATCGCCGATGAGTGATACCGAAATTGTGGCGGACAGTGAGATTCCTGTGAAGCGAAAACCTTTAGAACCCGAACAGCCAATG
Organism: Prosapia bicincta; assembly: GCA_036971475.1. NCBI lineage: Eukaryota > Metazoa > Arthropoda > Insecta > Hemiptera > Cercopidae > Prosapia > Prosapia bicincta. Next base: position 111,102,549 of record JBAIZL010000004.1, read on the forward strand.
GAGGACATAAAAAACGAAATCTCTACAGACAGCGACATAGAAACAGAAATGGAGGATTATGAAGAAGACATGCCAACGAGTATTGCTTTAAAACCTGAAACTGTATACCAATCGAGCCCGTCTATTAGTGGTTTATTGAATACGCCTAAAGGTGTGCGTGATGCTGTAGAATTTATACGAAAAACATTTACAGGTAAATTATCAATCGAATATTTTTTAAATTTCATAAAAAGGCCCAGACAAGCGGATAATGTTTTCGGTGTGCGTATAGAAAACGATAAATGGATGATTGGCGATAAGGAATTGGAAATTAACGGAGACGACCTAATAATCGACGATATAAGATATGCAGGCACACGAGGCATATACGAATTGTTATTTAAGCGAATTCCCGACGATCATATTTACACAGAGGAAGATCTTGCAAAATATCGACATATTTTACTTATCACAAATGCACACAGGGTCAACAATTCTGCTATAGGAAAATTAAAATCAAATAGAAGTCATAAGTATACGAAAATAATTTCAAAACTGTTTCCGGCGCGTAAACCTAAATCTAATATAGATTGGGAAGCCGGTGGAAGCGGTTTGATATTGAAAGAATATGAACAGCAAAAACCGGCATATATTTACTGGAACGATCCCAACGAATTATGCGAGCGATTAAGATTATTAATGGCATCACAGTTGGCAGGCAATCAAGGCCATAATAACGAGATAATATCTATAATTGAGGAGTTAAAAGAATCCGGAATTATTGCATAATTTTGGAAATAACAATACGTTAAAAACGAAAATCTTCTGTTCGAAAGCAATTAGATTCGACAAAGAGCACAGCATTGGATCGCTATTGGGGTTCGAGGCGAAGGAGTTAAAACCAAATATTTGGCATACTTCCAAAAATACGGTAAATATTAACAGAGTAGACGTTATTCGAATTGTTTGCAACATTGCTAGAGGTTCATATAGAAACGGTGTTGAAGGTCATATTATTCACGAATTTTATCCGGCCGTCGAACCTGGTTATAAAATTATTGAAAAACCTACTACAGTAATCTATCTGCCGTTAAACATAACAGGACTACTTCATAATATTGCAGTGCGTCTCGAAGATCAGGACGGACAACTGATAAACTTGCGGGAAGAATATATAACGCTCAGACTTCATTTGCGGCGAAGTGTTAGTTAATAATGGTTCTAATTTTGAATAGTAGTAATACAACAGATTTTACAGCGGCAGTCAGTAGACGTCAGCCAATAGATCACCATAAGCTGCTAACAAAAAGGAACAAAGAATTTTTGGAATCTTTAGGTTATACTGTTAATAAAGAACATGTTACGAGTAGATGAAAAGGTCATTTTTGACGAAACTATTGTAGATTTGGAATATCATACGCATCTTCCGTACGCACAAACTACATTTGGTGAAAATGATGAAATTCGGATTCCAGCGCACCAACAAAATGTTTACACGTTGCCATCTAAGAGTTACATATATATAGAAGGAGAATATAAAGAAGTGAACCCGGCCAACAATCACGAGGAACAAAGCGTTAAAATAATTAGCAATGGGATGGCATTTCTTTTTGACGAAATCAGATATGAAATTTGTGGCACAGAAATAGACAGGGTGAAAAACGTTGGTATTACGACAACAATTAAAAATCTATTAACCAGCACTGAAGATGAAAAAAATATTTTATTGAACGGAGGATGGAATATAAATATGATTCCTTTCGAACACGATAATAAATTTTCGTTTTGTATTCCTCTGAAAATGTTACTCGGATTCGCAGACGACTACGCCCACATTTTATTAAACGTGAGACAGGAATTATTATTACTCAGAAGTTCGACCAATATAAATGCAATTATAACGGAAAATAATAACAATAATGTCGAATTGAAAATTACAAAAATATTTTGGAAAATTCCGTACGTGCGAGTGGCCGATGATTATAATTTATCGCTATTAAGAATAATCGATAAGGACCAACCAATTTCATTAGGATTTCGACGTTGGACACTCATCGATAATCCTGCTTTGCCGACTTCAAAAAATTCAACCTGGACAGTAAAAACAGCGTCCAATAGCGAAAAACCTCGTTACGTCATCATCGCTTTTCAAACGGACAGAAGGAATGTGAAAAACAAGAATGCCGGTCATTTTGATTTTTGCAACATTGTCAACATTAAACTATATTTAAATTCGCAATATTATCCGTACGATAATTTTAACGGTAATAAGGCAATCATCTACGATTTTTTCACAAGATTTCAGTCGTCATACTACCATGGCAGCAATAATAGACCGGCCATAGATTTTAAAACATTCATTGCAAAAACACCAATATTTGTTATAGACTGTTCAAGACAAAATGAATCATTAAAAACTGGCACCATAGATGTGCGAATTGAAATCGAAGCAAATACAAACCTGCCTGAAAAGACTGCTGCATATTGTCTCGTCATCCAAGACGCTCTCGTCGAATATACACCACTCTCTGGTCTTGTGCGTAAAATATTTTAATTGTATTTCTTTTTTTTAACTGAGAAAAATAAAAAGTTGTAAACAAAAATAGTGTATTTTATTTAAAAGACCCACCAAAATTTATAGGATATAGACAATGGATAATTCATAAAATGCTATTTTGTTTTATCTTTATTAATCTACAAACATTAACATAACATAATTTTGTGTTTAGTTTTCAGTCACAAAATTACGAAGTAGAGTTTGTTCGAAAGTAAAAGTGTCCATAGAAAGACCAAAGATACATTTAATGATTCAAAATTTTACCTACTTTTTTAACGAAATATTATTTAAAAAATATGTGTTAATTATAAACAAATTGATTAATTTTTTTAAATGATCAAGTTTAAGATGCATTTATTTTTATATATTATAAATTTCACGAATAAAGGAAATCAAAAGATCTAAATTTTGTCGCCTCAGACTAATATGTGCATGCAAATAATTGAGTTACGCAAAACAGCTGCTCTCAAAACTTCCTGTCGAGGGCAAAGTTCAAGCCCGAATATTCATTTCATTGTACAGAGTAAGTCACGTCATGTGTTGAACATTTCTAGCACTTTATAAAAGTTATCAATTCAATTAAATTAAATTAGAAAATCTCTGACTCTATATTCAGTTTAACAGTGTTTAAAAATAATTGTATTAGTAATTATAAAACATCATCAGCCATTTTTTAACTCTCGTTAGAATTTTTCTAAGTAAAATTATTGTTTAGGATCGTAGAAGTTACCAAATACCTTACGTTATTTTCATGTCTAGAAACATGTAGAAATATTTCCTTGCGCAGTTATTTTTATTGACGGTTAATGCTCACGAAGTATTTATTACTGCTCTTACTACTACTCACGTCCACTACCTCCGTATCTGCTTATCCTTGTTGTAACTATATCCATAATATTCCCTTACAAACTCATCCCTACGAAAATATAACACTGTAGTAAAGAGTACCTTGACGTACAGTGCAGAAACGTGGATAATGTTTCAAACAGACAAGAGCAAGATAAACGAAGTAAAAATGGACTCTCTTAGGAGATCATGTCATTCTTTAGACGAGAAACATTGGATGTCGCAGATTACCAAGAGTTCCTAGGGAATGGACGCCACCGGAGAAAAAAGATAGGGAAGACCCAAACTATCAAGGGGAAACAATCAGTAAAGCCGTGAAAGGAGCATATCGGTGTAACACCGCTACAATAAGAAAACATACAGATGGAGTTTAGAAATCGGACAGCGACGGCAGACACTATAATACCGACATTAAACAGTACCAACATCATCAAGACTGAATCAATATAATAATTCAAGATATAAAACATATGTTAAATCATGGTACTAATAATAACCACCAATTTCCAAATATTGAAATAATAAACTTAAAAAAGATAAAAATAAAGGATTAAGAATGAATGTATGTGAAGCATTCGAAGTATATAAATAGAGTGGAAATAAGAAATTAATAAGTAATTCTTGTACTTGAATAATTTCAGTTGTTTTTGATTATTTTACAAGAAAACATACTAAACATATATATATCCTTATACGGGAAACATGCCTATCCTTAGAAACATCTCGATACAGTAAAATAAGGACCTATGTTTCTGACAAGTGGGCCTTACATTCTCCATTACGACCACTACTAGGCATTGCAATACGCGCATTTTAATTCTACCGATATTCATCTTGTTCCTCCCTTGCCTTATTTTACTAAAACTGTAGACAAAGATACCTTCTGTAGGGATGGGATGAAGCTTACAACATGAGAAGAAGCTCTGGCCACATGGGCAATGATTGTCCTCACCTTCCGAACTAAAGTCAGGGTAGTCCTCATTCATCAACCCTCGAAAATTCTTTTCCACGTTTTTGTGCATTAAATATCCTTCTTACAGTCTTATCATCGTCTGGTGATAGCTTTGAAATGATTTACGTCACAGAAAATATTCGAACACTGATAAAAAGAAATTTATTCTCTGTGACTTGTAAATTACGCACTATTCTGCTGTGCTGTATGACCTACCACATGTGGTATATAGTTATGGTTAGCAAAACCACTTACTACGTTTTAATCTGCGTATAATATGAAAGTTTGTCTCTAAAAAAATTGCCTGGTTTTTATTTTTAAACCGTCATTCAATTCCTTCGATTAACTCACACTCTCCTTATATATATATATATATATATATCTTGTGCAAATTTTCAATCGTTAATAAAATACGTTTTTATTCATCCAATGAAGTTCAAATTCCTTTTTTTACAACCTGTAGTGGATGACAATTGATGTTGATACAGTTTTACAATAATATTTATTTATTAATTGAATTTTAAAAAGTTGATGACTCGGTGGGAATCGAACTGAATGTTTGAAATCCAGCGTTTTGGCACTGAGCCAACTTTTCTATTCGTAGATATCTCTTACTTAAAGATGTATATGAAATTAAAAGAGAGGATTTCCATGAAATAATGAAGTATTAAAAGAGATTGATAGATTGGGAAAAGTTATATAACACCATTAGGTTTATAAATTAGAAATGAAAAAATGGGAATAAATAGCAACAAACAAAAATAATAGTCCAACACCATATTCTGTGTAGAGAAAAAAATGGAAAATTTCAAGAAAGGGGATTTCTATTTTGCATTTAATATTGGATTATATCATGTGTATATACATATTTATATCAGTTGTTATTTTAACATAAAAATTAACTTAAATAAAATTTTTCTTTGTCGACCTCAGTGGGAATTTACTCTAAACATTTTTTAAAATATTACTTGTGTTTATTTGTAGCAATATTTTCTGTTGATTTTTATAATTGTCTGCTAATTGTTGACACTGTTTCGTCTAAGGTTTTTCTAGACGCGTGTAGTGATGCTGTGCCAATTCTATTTCTATCCTCTTACGTCCAATTTACGTATTACACAACGCGATAGACTTGTCTGAACCAGAGAACTGAGAGGGGGGAGAGCTGGAGCTCCCCGCCAAGGAAGGGGCAACGTGATGACGCCATTTACGTACACCCGGCAGAACCGGCTGCGTACGCCCGGTAGGAACAGCAAACCCCTTACTACTAATAATAACCCTTATATCTGAGATGGGCAACTGATTTTTCCTGTTTTTAAATACAGTAAGACCTTGTTAGGTTGGACCAGTCGATACTACAGCTGATTCAAGATGACAAACATGCTGGTTAACAGGACAATGTCTTGGAAAAAAATTATAATTACAAAAATAACCAGATATAAAGATCCAGGAAAAACACATGTATAAACTTCACAGTAAACTCTACTTCTTTTCAAAGATGCCTGTAACTCTCTGTTGTCCTAACCTCAATGTGCGTTTATGCGATACACTCTCACGCAACCTTCCAAAAATGAAGAACTCAGCCAGAAAACCTTCCTAGCGATCCTAAAATAGATAATCAATCCATTCAAGTGATATTCTATATCATCACTGCGCTTTGTATTGGACCAGGTAAAGGTCGTCAGGTTTATCCTTACCAGTGTACTGTGCAGAAGGGGACGCGAGTTGTAACTGCTACTGTGCAAAAGGAAGCGGCGCAGTGTTATATACTAACTTACTACCTTGTTCAAGGTACCAACAGCAGACTGTCTCCGCCGGTACCTTAAACACATATCAACTCAGTGATTCTGAGTATCTCAAGGTTACCGGGCAGACTTAATCCGTCGACCTGTAGGAACAATTTCGCCTTTAGTAGGTGTTCCTTATCCTTGGCCATTGTCTGATTCAACCTTCCTCTCAACATTCAACGCTACTGATGTGAACATCTGAAGCTCATGAAAACTATTCAACTTCCCTAAACTTGAACTATTTAAGCTTAATAGAAATACTCAACAATTCGCTATGTACAGCCTCAGCTAAACTTTCAACAGACGGACAATCATCTTGCACTGCGTTGTCTAAATTACGCGTAAGCACATACGCTACAATATAGTTAAATGTTTTGCCTTTTTAATTCTAACTTAAACCTATCTGGCAGATCCAAGTTAAGGGCACCGACTTAACGGGATTGTTCTATATAATATTGTGCCTAGTTTTGATAATGCTATATAAATATTTCTATTCATAAAATTGTTTCAGAATTACTTGTATAAGTTATTAAAATAACCTAAAACGTAAAACACTAAGTATGTTCTGGTTTTCCCCGCTTAGTAGTATTTGGATGATAATCTAAGATAAACGTGTCCCAGTTGCTTTGTAAGCCGAGCGCAAACCACATTGACCTGTTTGTCAGACTCTTAAAGACATAACCGTTCCATACCCTCCCAACTTCCGTTCTCGCAGCAGGCACGTTGTTTAAACCATCAGCAGGTTTCAGAATTCCTGTTCACCAAGACTTCCTGCATAGCATGATATTTTCCTCTAAAGCAATTCGTTTTAAGCGTTTTTCATCTTTGATTTCTTTTCATAAAAGACAAACTTATCCCTAACTACAGTGAAACGGTTAGGCTATTTTTTAAATAAAGCTTTTTTTAAATATTTGAAGAATTTTGAAAAAGGTAGCTCATGAGAAAAATCTGGTAGAAATTGTTATAAAAAAAATCAATATTATACAGGACGGCTGTGGCTAAATTACATTTAAAAGTATATGCCCAATTACTTGACACGTATACGCACTCACCCGTTTACACACACACATACACACACACACACAAACACACACACACACACACACACACACACACACACACACACACAAAACACAACACAACATACACGTTTTATAATTACGTAATGTTGTAAACTTTGGTGCATGGTGAAAAAAGTGTGTGTTGTAGATAACCTGTATTTTCTTTTGCAATTTTTGAAAAAATGTACTTTAATGTATTTGTATTTGGTGAATTGTACTTACAGTTAAAAATAGTGTTAGTAACTTTTAATATAAACTTTAAATACGTTAATTATGTTGAAGGCAATACATTAAAATGAGTAATGTAATTTAATAGGGAACATAAAGTCAGATTACTGGATAGGTTCATTTATTATTATTTCTCTGATAACATAGAACGTGCGTCCGCGCACTCGTGGGTGAGCATATATATATATATTTTGAGTTGTGAACAAGAACTGCAAATAATACTTCATTTAATAACATTAGCTGTTTTGTGAAATCTTATGTTATCACTTAGTTTAAACCTAATTGAGCAATTATTGCATACCTTTCCCCCTTTGAAAAGGTTTTCTTCCATATGAAACTGAAATATATTCATTAAATGTAATTACTGAATTAATATGTGAAAAAAGCAGTAGTAATGTCATTTGTCATCTATAAAATGATGTCATACAAAAAAATGTATTTAAACTTGAGCAGAGGATTAAAAAATATTTTAATAACGATTGAAAACTTAAACAGTATCTATCTATCTATCTATCTATCTATCTATATATATATATATATATATATATATATATATATATATATATATATATATATATAGGAAAAGTGTGATCTATTAGAAAGAATTATTAAAATATTTGTTCACGAAATTAATTACTTACAATGAGATCGCATTACTCAAGCAAGCATAAATTACCCCTACCATTAAAAGTAAAATGGAAATGAACTATTTCCTTTACAAGATTGCGAAACATTTCGTGGGCTATTTTGTGATATAAAAGAAACTTAATAATTGACTATGAAAAGCAGAAGGCGGTGACTTTATCTGCTTAGTTCTAACTTGGAATTATATTTATTTTGTAAAATATCTCTGGCCTTCAAAATATGAGTTTTTGTAAGAACTCTTTACGTCTCAACATAGTAACTGTAGGCTATTATTCATATATAGGATTTAAACTGAAATGATAAATTACAAAAGAGCGTGACGTAAATATTTTATAAAATGAGCCACGTTTCAAAAATCCTACTAAAGCGTTAGATTGCTTTGTAAAGCTGTCGAAATTGTCTGCCAGAATTTAATAGAAAAGTGTTGGTAAAAAGGTTTTCCTCGCCATATTTGTCAGAGTTTTAACTCATCTGAGTTTATATTGAAAAAAAAAACAAAATCAATTTGGGACTGAATCTGATTTGTAAAATTGAATGAAGCTCAATTAGTATTGAGAAGTCAGTTACTGTACAAAGCAAAGTTGATTCAATCAACCGGCGAATGCTTCGCTCTTTGTATTGGATTTAATATTACGCACAAACTCATTTCCTCTCTTTTATTTTCTGGAATTTTATTATCAATTTAAACCTTTTTAATATTTATATGAATTTTAAAAAGAACAAAAAGAATAATAAAACCAAGATAACGTCAAGATTAGAAATACACATTGGGAATTGTGCAGATAAATTTTTGTAGCTTTTCAATAATTTAATACAGGTTTTATAAAGCCTGTTTAGTGTTCATAGAGACCAATAAACTCACTTACAATCGACAACAGAGTTAAAAACGCTAAGCTGCGGTCAAAATGTTTGTTTTCGATTTTTCCTCTTACTGATCGTATTGTGGTTACTATAACATACTTTTTTTATCCATCTAATGATTATTTTCAAGGAATATTGTTTTACTTTACAAAGTTCTTACGAAATTTAGTTCTTTGTTTTGTGAAACAGCTCAGAAATTTATTATGTTTTAGAAAATTTTAAATTAAAATAGAAACAAAAATGGTAAAAGCTTGGGGGAATATATAAAGAAATTGATTTATTTACACTGTAAACACTCAAGATTATTCAAAGACGTCAAAGTAAAGTAATTTTATTATTATTTGTTTTAGGATTTACCCCTACCATGTTATAAATACTTAAAGGAGCATTTTTATCCTAGAGTTATAACTCTGGATTCTGGGAGGATTTTTCTCGTTACATGTAAGAAAAAAATGTTTATTTAAAAAAAAAAAACACCGAAACGCGCCAGATAATTGAAAAATGTCAAAGAAAGTAATGTAGAAGAAGCCATTTTATAATCCTGTACATTTGCTTAGATAATGCATTTCAAACAGTTACTCCATACTCGGTAAATACAGTGGTGCACCGGTTTCAGGCTTTGTCAGGTTGTATGAAAAATAATATGGGAGTCAATATGTCAATGGAATGCACTAAAATTATGCCACGTAAAGTAAACCTAATACCGCATGCGCCAAAATAAACAGTAGGTCTACTGAAACTGAACCAGCTGTAATTGACTTCTCAATCAGCTGTGCAGACATTTGATTGTTGCCACGTTCTCGTATTGTACATTATTTGATATTAGATTTTGTTGACATGGTTCTAACTACTATATAAATAAGATGAAATCATATAACTGTTTTAGTACTGTTTATTTTGGCGAATGTACGTACTGTATTCTCTGATAAAACTCGATTTAGTGATGCAGTATAAATATTTTAGTTTTTGAAAAATTGTCTAATCAAAAAGAGCTAATTCTATGGTAATCATATATTAAAGATCCATTTTAGTACAAAATAAAAGTGTTTTTTTTTAATTAAAAAAAATTAAAGTTTTTTGTTGAAAATATAGGAGAGTAAAAATTTAACAAATGAAAAGTTATATAATAATAAATAGAACGTAGCAAAATCCTTCCTCCACTCTCTTGAAACACCTCCCTCTAAAACCCTTTCCAATTAATACCACCCATTAAGTGGACAGTGTAACTCTCGTAGAAGTAACGTGTCGGGAATGAAATGGGCCTTCTTACACAAGTTATTGGTCACGCCTACCGTTCATTCTAAACACATCATTTCCCATCTAGAGTTGATCACATTAATTAGAAAGACTTCAACCGGTAACAAGTAGATGCAGCTTTCACATGAACGGACCATGCTTAACCCTGCCTGATGGCGGAAGTGTGACGAGACCGGTCTAACCGACGTTTTCGCCACGACTAGCGAAAGTTACTTTACTGGGATTACAAGCTGCCCGAACTAGTAGCCATCCACTGCTGGTGAGAGGTATTCTGGAAAAGTATAAACCTCAAATGGGTGACTTATTTTCGAAGTAAAATCAAGGTACGTAAACTTTAAAAAAATTATAATTAAAAATAAAAGGTCCCAGTCAGTACAGCAATAATAGACATCTACCTACCTATCTCTCTCTCTCTCTTTTTCTCTCTATCTCTCCCCCATCTGTTATATATATATATATATATATATATATATATATATATATATATATATATATATAATTTTTTCTATTTAGCTATCTGTCGGCCTGTCTATCTATCAATCTATCAGTAGTTCGGTCTATCTATTTAACTGTCTGTCTCTCTCAGTCTATCAATCAATCTATCAGTTGGTCGGTCTATCTATTTAACTGTCTGTCTCTGTCAGTCTATCTATCAATATATTTAAGTGTCTATCTGTCTGTTTATCTATTGTCTGTTTTTCTGTCTATCTGTCTGTCTGACTATCTGCCTGGCTGTCTCTCTCTCTTTCTTTCTCTCTCACTCTCTCTCTCTCTCTCTCTCTCTCTCTCTCTCTATATATATATATATATATATATATATATATATATATATATAATATCATCTTTAAACATCATTAACGCGTAGGCTACAGGTGTAGCCCAAAGTTTTTGTTTAGGCTGCAACGCATCTCCTAAAACTAGTAGAGAAAAGCCTACATCATTAGCTGGTTATCATGTGCAGGTATTGTGTAGGTTTTGGATGAACCTATGCAGGATTGCGTGTCAGATGAAGAGAAAACCCTCGTGTATTACTGCACAAAACCTAAGAAGGCAGTAGTACTTCTGTCCATGATGCATGCAGACCACAAGTTTGACGAAGATTCAGGGGGTTTACAGAAACCCGAAATAATTACTTTTTATAACAAGACAAATTTAGAATTGACGTATTAGACCAAATGTGTGGCAAATACTTTGTAGCAAGAGATACGAAACGATGGTCTATGGTTCTGTTTGTATCTTCTAAATATTGCAGACATCAATGCATCCTGAATTTACATTGCTAACAAACCTGGAGGGTCACCATTGTCAAGAAGCGAGTTTATTACAAATATTGCTTGGGATCTAATTTTTGCTAAAGTAAAAACCAAACGGTTAATGATACTATGCTGCCCGTAGTACTAAAGAGGCGAGTAAGAAACCTTCTTGGAACCGATGAACCCCGGCCTAAACATCAACCTATAGACAACAAGGTTAGGCGCTGCTATATGTGCGGTAGAGGAAGTGATAGATCAACCTGAAAGTGCTAACACTAATGTGGAGATATACCCTGCCTACACCCAGCTAGTATGTGTCATTTGTATGGAAGCTACAAACCAATGAAACATTGGAAAGAACAATAGTAATATCTTTGTTTGTAAGTGCATAGCCCTACCCATTTAACCTAAAATGTTTTTATTTGGTAAAAACACTACATATTACAATGTATTTTTAAAAATCTGTATACTATTTCTGATGAATTATGTTTTAAAATAAATGAGTTTCATGGTATAATTATCCTAAATGGTTTTTAGTTTTATGCACCTAAATTCGGGAGTAATTTGTGGCCTAAAGTTAATATAATCAGATTACAATGTTTATAACCAATTTGAAACTAAAATCTTACATTCATGTTTTTAACAAATATGTTTAAAAGTATATTAGGAAATAGTTACGACAGTAACAAATTAAAAACATCTTTTAGTAATAATTTTTTAATAAAAAGAGAGTGGGCTACAGTGGTAGCCCAAGCGCCTAAATGTGTTACTATTATCCACGCGCTTACCGAAGGGTTAAAGGGATTCGAACTTCCCTGAGTCATTCGGAAGTATTGAAAGAATTTGGGGTCGTATTCCGTAGGGTCAGGAAACAAAGTATCAAATTTAACTATCTGTCGGTCTGTCTATCTATCAGTTGGTTGGTCTATCTATTTAACTGTCGGTCTATCTATCTATCTATTTATCTACGTGTCTGTCTATCTGTTTGTTTTTCTGTCTAACTGTCTGTATGTCTATCTGGTTAATCTGGTCTCTATGTTAGTGTCATTTAATGAAACAAAAATGGCATTTTCCAACCGCCTTAGACTCGTCTTAGTTGCAGTAATATATAGTTAAAAAAGAAGGCATGACAGCATATTTTTCAGTACCTATTAAACTTATTTGTATAGTTTGGGAAACAAATATTTAGTTTGATATCAATGCATTTCATCCTATCTTGGCAAGTCTATTCTCGGGTAGAGCCTGAATAGCATTCTTCATACAGGCCGAGAGAAGGTGGATTTATACGGTCATAGTAATACCCAATTCTATCCACCCTTAGTTATCGGTTCTTGTAGAACAAGGTGTAACAAGTAGGAATGTTTTCTGTCCTCGATGAAGAGTAGGTGTGAAATGTATACCATTCACACAAGATATAATATTAACATTAAAGATTATTTAACAGGACATTTTATTTCCCTACTTTAATTTAACTTAAATTCGAAATCCTTTCCTATATTTTGATGAGGAGTGTCTGTTGCTTCAAAACGATTAAAAATGACATTTAATTACTACCCCAACTACAATTTATGGACCTTGTACCTGAAAACCTGAGCGTTTATATGCAGGGGATACAAATATATGTTTAATCTTATGATTGTCCAAATGGTCTCCACATTGAAAAGACTGTATTCTTTAATGTACACAAAATCTGCATTCATTCAGCTGGTATTGAACGTTCTTTTATGGAATACAAACGTAATATTATATTGCAGTAATAATACAGAGCGGGGCGCTCTTCATCCGACTGTAACAGAAACAGCGATCATTATCCGGCTTATCTCTATCCTCTCTCTGTAAGCCATTATAATTGGCGCATAGCAATCAATGAACAAGCTTACGTTGCTCGTATGTCTGACGTCAGTCCTGCCTATATATTTCGCGGAGATTATTTGTTCCCAAAGTTCTTGAAGTACTTAAAGTGTTCTTGAACTTAAAAATCCGTTTTCCACTTGTTTTGGACTAAATTCCACCGCTCGTAGGATTGTAATAGTAAGAATAGGGTTTTCAAAGGAAGTGACCATCTCACCCGTGTTAAAAATCTCATCAAAGACATTGAGAGGCAATGGTGAAGGTGGTGGATGCTTGCACTACTATAAATAATTCCTGCTACTCACAGTCATTCGCCTGACATCTTTATCGAATAACATATCTTACCGACTTACATATTAGCTGTCCATCTCGTGTAGTTTTATATTGAACGTTTACCCTAACATTCGTTTAAACCATCCAGCGTACCTCAATCTTCGTAAAACTGCATTTCCCCCCGTTATTCTATAACAATCCCAAATACTTAAAACCGGTTTACCTTCTCTAGATGTTATAAAATAGTTTTGAATCTAATCATTTCCTTTATCTAACTCGTTTTTTGTTCCTAAGACAAAGATCATCTTAATGCTATTACCTCCTGTTTGGTACAGGGAGTCATCATATGTTTCCACTGTTGTCTCACACGTGACAGCGTCATGCTACTCTTTTAAGGGTTATTCTGCCCCTATTATTATGAAGAGGATTGGCTTAAAACAGTCCTTAGCGTTCTATGTTATTATATCCACTCCATTATTGACGTTTCATGGATCTGTCTTTTGGGATCCAATATTATAGGGCTTTAACCATACGGAAACGTTTCCGTATTCGTGGCAAATTGAAAAATAAACATATGTATATTAATTTGACAGTCGTTTTTAATGGGGATAATTTTGTTTTGTATTCTAAAGTCATAATATGATTTATAAAATCTATAAAGTCGTATTAATTGTCATAGTCAATGTTTATTAGAATCTATAAGGTTTCGCCAATAGTCGTGAACAATATCATCCTGGAGATTTTCTTATTACTTAAATACTTTAATCTATTTTTAAAATTTAAAATATAAATAACTGTATTGGATACATATTATTTGAAGGGTGTATTCATTGTTACGTATGGTTATTTTCAGTTATATTGCTTCCAGGTTTCTCTTTAAATTTTAAAAACCTTAAAATATTTAATACACTAATCTTAAATATTTCACTAAATGAACATTAGTCTCAACAAAAGTATTATAATAGATAAACTTATCTTAGATTAGATTATTTATTCTGGGAAATAAAACGTTTTAAAGTTAATTGATTTAACTAATGTTTTTGTAGAATCGGTATGTTCTGCGTTTTGTTTAACAACGGCCAGTACTCCGGACCAAATAATTTAAATTTTCTATTTAAACAAATATTTAAGGAAGTTCCTTTAAAAAAAGGAAGCTATGCTGCCGCACCCTGTATAAGTAATGCACTTGTTGTTTCAGCTATATACTTTTATAATGAGACATATATTTATTCCAAAATCAACCCAAGTTACAAACACGTTGGAACAACTGAATAGGTATTTAGTAAATAAATAAGCGATAAAATAAAATCAAAACGCAATCCTTTCCCTTCATGAGAAGTAATTTTGTAAGTGGCATTTGTAAGGCATTCGTGTAAAATAGTTAAAGAAATAGAAACCATTATCGATAAATTGTTGTCATGTTTAAAATCGATAAAACCATGGGTATTATTGTAATCGATATTGCTAAGTACGTTCATTGGACTTGGTTAAATGTCAGGTATATCTATCGGTTATTCGTAATTACAGTTTAATTTCGTCTGGAATTTCTTCGGCAAAACTATTATGCATTTATTTCACCATGTTCTTAGTATTACATTGATTTTTTCAATCATGATTATAGTTGAGTAACTCTTCTAAAGAAATTTTTAGTGCATGTAGTTAAACAGTTTAAGAAGGTAGCACAAACTTTAACTCGTTGCAAAAATTATATTTTTTAATATGGAGTCAAAGTGTTTTGTTTATGAATGTGTTTAATCAAACGATTTTTATCTGGACATTCCTTTGGTGTTATTACGATAATTGCTTGAGTAAAATTTTATCGATCCCAGCTTTAACATCTTCACTTGTATTGACACATTTTGGAAACCCTCCTTCTTCAAAACGCAATACTTTTCTCTGAGTATTATCCAGTGTATAACATGTTATTCTAATATTCACAGATACTTCAGTAGATTTATACTGTCAAATCTCTAAATATAATTAGAGGCGACTTTGAACGATAGCGATTATTTTACATGAACTTGCAGCACCATCACTGTTTACGGTATATGGACTTACAGGACCCAAAACAGTTAAGTTATATGGATTTGCTGCACCATACCGGTTACGTTATAGGAATTTGCAGCACCCAAACCGGTCACGTTATAGGAATTTGCAGCACCCGAACCGGTTGCAGTATATATACTTGCACCTCCGAAACTGTTTACAGTGTATGGATTTTCAGCACTCAAACCGGTTATGGTATATAGACTTGAAGTATTCAAACCAGTTACGGTATATATATATATATATATATATATATATATATATATATATATATATATATATATATATATATATATATATATATAATACACCTGCAGCACGTAAACCGGTTACTGTATATGGACTTGAATCACCCTAAACACGAGTAAAATAATACGGATTGGGACAGAAGCAATCGCCAAACTCATTACAGGTGTTTACGAGTAATGATATTTGGTACTCCTGAAATTGTTGAAATATAACTTTGGGGTTTTGCAAATACTGGTTTTAATTACTTCATAACAGAGGCCAAAATTTTGGAAATATTCATTTTAAAAACCGACTATATAACTACCCTCTGGTTTTAAGTATATAGTCGGGTGTTATGGATAACAAAATAATAACAAGATTAAATAGCAAAACGAATCGGACATCTTGTATTTAGTAATATATAATCAGAGGTTATGACAATAACACTAAGCAAACATTGGTGAAAACATAGTATCTCGTTATTTGTTGACATTATTTTTGTTATTTTAGTACGTTTAAAAATAACCACCAGGAATCTGTAAATGACTAAAACGCTGACAGAAGCATTGACTTTAATAACTAGTTACATATTGTGCTAACGTCAGAGTCCTGATTGTAAACATAATTCTACTTAATGAATGAAAAAATATAATGTCTTGTGAGTATTTGAAACCAAAATTTAAAGGTTTATTGTAAGTGAAATGTACCGTAGGAAACCTAGACGTTATTTATAAAAACAGATTAAAGAATATATATATATATATATATATATATATATATATATATATATATATATAGAGAGAGAGAGAGAGAGAGAGAGAGAGAAAGAGAGATAGATGGAAAGATAGATAGATAGATAGATAGATAGATGGATAGATAGATAGATCGATAGAGGGATAGACAGACAGAGAGAGAGAGAGAGAGAGAGAGAGAGAGAGAGAGAGAGAGAGAGAGAGAGAGAGTGAGAGAGAGAGAGAGAGAGAGAGAGAGAGAGAGAGGAATTTCAAAGATAACATAAAGGAGTATATAAAGTTCCTTAGATATTATAAATGAGTATATAATGTTCTTTAGATAATATAAAGGAATTTATGAGGTATGCTTGAGAACGAAACAAATAAGGATTGGAAGAAGAGGTGAGAAAATAAGATGCGAAGAAAAATATATGGGATGCAGTCGTTGAATATTTTACCGTAAAGGCCCCTTTTTTATTATGTAAATGCAAGGAAAGTAAGTTGAAAATTTCCTCAATTAAACAGTTTTATTTTTCAAAATATAAACAATTTACGTAACTAAAATTTAACGTCATGTCATAAAAACATTTTTATAGGACCATCCTAAAAGGAAACAGGAAATAACCCAACAAACGAGAAACAATTCCCACGCATTTGCCTTACAATTTAATGTGATGCAACTGTATGCTGTGATCCATGATCTGGCCTTCATTATGTTGGCTAGCTTCTATACTGTTATTATTTTAAGTTTTTGCAAACATTTATTAAGTGTATTCACGCTCAAGGATTTATTGCGATCAGGAAATCCTAAGATCAGTTCCGTGAGTGGGAAAGTAAGAGGCGGTGCAACGCAGGCTGGACATTAAAATAACGTTTAGTTTATTAAAGTTTGCAAAAACCTGTTACAATCAATACTGAATACACAAACGAACGCCGAATATTATATAACTTTAAACAATGTTTTAAAAATTACACAACGAAAAATGAAGATTTATAGGAGTTAATAGTATTAAATGGAATTTTAAACGTGCCAGTAATATGACTGCACCATAAAATTGGTGTATATGAATCAATACATTTTGAAATAGCCATTAAAACATGTTAGTGTTGTTTCTACTAGTGTCATTTGATCTGGTAAAAGGAAATTTAAATATTGAAAACATTCTATTTGTGAAAATAATAACCCCTCAATATATAAAAAAGATTTTATTCTGTTGTATATATTCTTTTTGCTGATACATATTCGAGTACTTTCTTCTGTCTTTCATAACATTAGAAAATGTTTCTTTCTTAGGTTGTTTCGGAATGACTCCATTTTCAGAACTTAAATAGCATTCATTAAGGTACTACTATTTAAATTTTTAAAATGGAGTCATCCCGATACGAGTTAACAAATGAAAACTTGTAATATTAGGAAAAGCAGAAAAATGTACTCGAATATATACACAGACTCCTAACTGATGTGAAAATGAGAATAATTAAGATTTTTCCAATATTCTTTATTTTCCTCGCTTTCTTCCTCTAGGTTTACCTCATCTGTGAATGATCTTCTCGGTCTTCTCTCATCCTCTGTTTATTGGGGCCTGTGACTTTGAAATTTGTTTTCCTTCTTTTGTTCATGTAAAATGTTTGTACTATATTAGATATTCCCTTTCAGTATATGTGAGAGTGCCATCTTCTTCCGCCAATTTAAAACATTTGTAGGAAAAAATCTCGGAAAATACTTCTATAGTGTATATATTTAAAATACATTTTCAAGGAGAGATTTTCTTTTACCTCATGTCAAGGGCAGAAATAACACTTTGACGCTTCCAAAGGAATTGCAAACCCATATTTACTCTCGGTTTACCCACGAGACGACCTGATCAATAGGGGCCAAAAAATGCAAGATGTGATTTCTGTCCGTGAAATTTGGATAGGAAAATAATGGAGTGTAACTGTGGAGGCCAGTGTTGCAAAGACCACATTGTTGCCAGATAGAATGTTTTTTTTTAATAAAAATGCACCTTTCCCTTTCCATTATTTATGTAAGCTCTCAAAATTAGATTACAGGCATAAAATAAATTTTAACATCAGATTTAGTACAAATTTATATTGATTTATTGAGTTACAAAAAAACACAAATGTTGGGGTAAACTTTACTTACATTAGCCTATTAAGTTGGATGTACACACCGGAAAATAATTTAACAATAACAAAATGAATTTTAAAAGAAATAATAAAACCTATCTAAATTTATTTGTGAAAATATTGAAATCTATTTAGTTTAACTCCTGTCTAAGTACGATTTTTGTCATTTGAACTTGATATATATATATATTATTATATTTATTTATTTATTTATATATTTTAACTTGATATTGAAAAATGTTAAACACAGATTGATTACATTTGATGTTTCTCGATTTATAAAATTACTTCAAAAAACATGTCTGAAACTAATTGAGAAATCAAAAAACTGAACGTTATCAGGTTTTACAAAATGTATAAATTTATGGTGATTATCTCGCCGATGCCGCGTCAATTGACGAAACGTAGAGACCAACATTTGTTTTTGTTCCTAAACTCAATAAATCAATACAAATTTGTTCTAAATCAAGATAAAACTTTATTTTATGCTTCTAATATAGTTTTGAGAGCTTACAAGAATATTGTAAAAGGAAAAGTGCATGTTTGTTTATAAAACATTTGCGCGGTTCGCAACAATGAGGTCCTTACAAATACTGGTCTCCACAGTTTCATCAACACTCGGTTATTCTTCTATCCGAATTTATTAGACAGAAATCTTATCTTGCATTTTTATGGCCTCTATTAATCAGGTCGTCTCGTGGGTAACCCGAGAGTATTTATGACGCGGGTTTGCAATACCTAAATTGGCTAAATTTATAAGTAAAAATTTTAAAGCATTATAATAATAATAATAATATTAAAACTAGGGTAAATAATAGTAAAATGAAGAAAATTAGAAATAACTTTAGACTTAAAAAACATAAATTATAATCAATAAGAAAAACTATCACTTCAAAGTGGATAGCCTAAATTATGTATACAAAAAAGACGATAATTGTGTAGTATAACAAACTCGGCCTAGATGCCGGCTATTAAAATAATTGTAATTAAATATAAT
Source organism: Prosapia bicincta (assembly GCA_036971475.1). Taxonomy (NCBI): domain Eukaryota; kingdom Metazoa; phylum Arthropoda; class Insecta; order Hemiptera; family Cercopidae; genus Prosapia; species Prosapia bicincta. The sequence continues at coordinate 111,122,228 of JBAIZL010000004.1, forward strand.
CAGGAATAAAGAATGTAAATTTATAAGATGTGAGGAAAGTAAATTAGGCCTATCTAGGGAAAATAGTATTTATGTAAAAGTAAAGATTAAATGTTAAAATGTAATAGCCTAGAAATTAGGTTATACTAGAAGCAGTCATATTTGATTCCGGAAAAATCCGCTTAGGGTATTGATTATAAATCTTGTCACTACGAAACGAAAGCGCTACAGTCGAACTTTGGATTAGGAATTTTAAAAAGTAAATTAAATTAAATAAGAAGAAATAAAGTCAAATATGTTATTAAATAAAAGGTAAAAATGGAAAGGACACATCAGAATACAGAAACGCCTTTTACAAAAAGTGAAACTAATCTTAGTTCAGAATTTCCGAACAAACAAAGTCAATTGCCATGGCAACGGCTTTCTGATTGGGCAAAAGTTGAGAAATGGATACTAGGGCGTGGGAAGTTTGAAATTGGACAAGACGGGCCTCACAAAAGGGACGCTATCCAGAATTAGAATGCATTAGGCTCTCAAGGCGAGCAGACGTGTTTTTGTACCATGCTACCAGGACAAGAAAAAATGTGCTAGAAACAGAGTAAAAAGTACTACGATGTGATTAGGGGAAGGAAGATATATATGAGCAAGGGCTCATATATACCCAGAACAAAATTTCGACCACCAAAATGCAAAATTAAAGAAAATAAGAAGATTAACCGAAATTATGGAGAGACGCCTACCTACCAAGACCCTTGAAGATGTAACGAGACCGACAGAGGACAACATTAATGAAGATAAAAAGATTTCTACAGTACAAGGTTATATAATCAATTTAATTATTCTTTTTTAATAACATTTTACTTCAAATTATATAAACTTAAATTCAAAATTAAATAAGATGGGAATAACCTAAGGGACTGATTAGTCAACTCTCTTAGGTTACCCAAATTTAAGTAACAAAGATTCAAAATTGACTTTCCATTCCCATCGCTGTGGGAATGTATGGATTAAGTATAAAGATGTATATCTTATATGGCTTTTTCTAAGTAAATTTCTAATGAATAATTTCTAAAGAAGTTAATTGTTCAAGGCCTAGCCTAAAGGCATTAAATAGTAATATTAAGTGTTTGAAAAAGAATCAGATTTTAAAATATGTTAAGTTTAACTGTAACAATCAAAACTATATACAAAATTAATTATGGTAACTTTGATAATTTAAATTATATACACAATTAATGGTAATAAGACAATTTAAAAACATAGAATGAGATAATAATGTTTAATTAAATGGCAAGTTGTATGAAATTTTGAAAAAGTAATTAGTCAAGAAAATCCTGTTAAATTAAATAAAAACAATAATAATTAATTTGAACCTTGGAACAAATAAATAAAAAGGTATATTTTCCAATTAGCTGTGTTTTCATTCTAAATAAGATAAGTTCACTAGGTATCCAGGTATAGTCTTTAAATCACAAGTGTCTCTCAAAGATTCCACTACCCGAAAAGGAGCTTGAACAGGGCTTATCGGAGGCTAATTGGTTTTATCAAAAATTCAGGGGTTGGTTCCTCTGAGAGGTTTATTCCTTGAGGCACAGGTCTATGAAATTAGGTTCGTAGTCAATGGATAAACCATTACTTTCTTACTGACTTAGTAATTGATGAAAAGAAAGGGCCAAATTAAGGCAGGAGAAAAAGGTCGGTAAGACTATGAAAGTATAAAAACGTTATTCTAGCGCCTAACATGAGGTAAAAGAAATTCTCCCCTGGAAAAAAATATTTTTAATATATAAATCATAGAAATAATTTTACGAGATTTAGGCTAAAAATTTCTAAAACTTATTAAACGTTTTGAAAGTTATTGGATTCATTTATGTTCACTTTAGTCCACACGCAATGTGGTGATTTTGTAAAATTCACTCAGTTCTACTATTATTTATTCGTAAATGATATTGTAACAACCTTTTTCTAAACACAAGCGTTTTCACTTACTGTCTATGTATGCTACGGTGTGAAGCCTTGTGGCCTACTGTTAGTTTTGGTTTAAACCACCATGTATCTTTTATTTGCGTTGGGCCTGGCAAACTTTTTGATATTATTGTTGAACTATCTTGCTCTGCACTATTCGTTGATTTTTCCTTTAAGTTCATTTTCTGAAATTTTTTCAATGTCTGAATTGTGACCACTCACCTGAACTTCATCATCTTCTTTGTCTGATGAAAACCCGCCTAAATCTTCCCCTCCCTGTCTTCAAGATATCGAATAATGTCACTTGGACTGACTATCTATAATATCAGCACCATAATAGTATTCAAAATTAACAATATAATCCATCTATCACAGCAAACGGGATGTATAAAACAAGTGACGCCAAAGCCTCTGCGTGATAAAAACCTTCCAAATAGGCTATAACATAGATCAGAAAGACAACGACTCCTCACAGACTAATATGGATAGGCTGAAGTGAGTTTCAAAGTTTGACAATGGACGAGTCTATATGGAGATACTAAAAAGGGGGAGGAGTTTTACTTTAATTTGTTTGGTTTCCTTTGGACTCAAAAGTAGACGAGAAAAATTACGACCTCGCGGGCACTCGTGATTTAATAACACCCTATAAAATCAATAACGAGTGAGTTTTATTAGAACAGAATCAACAGTAACGGTTGAGCGAGAGATATTCAATCACATCTCTTTATCCATCAACCAGAAAACATTGTTTGCTATAAAATGTTAATAATCCCCCCAAATGTAAAAGCAATCGGCTGCCATGATTAGAATGGTAATTGCAGTGAAAGGATTTGTTCGTTGACAATTATAAGGAAAGCAATTGTAAAATAGGTCGCTAAGAGCTAAACACATGCGTCGATACGCTGTTGTTATTTGTGAAATCTAATAGGAAAGTTAAATGGGAGCTGTTAGTTTTGAAATTGCTTTAGCGGATCGATTGATCAACCCGTGTTCAGAGCAGACGGGAAAAGCCTGTTACAGTGTCTACACAACGCATTTTGTAAGCTCACTCTGGACGGTGATAACCTTACTCACAAGCACTGAATGGTTGATTGTATAACAGCCATACTTACAAGCACAGAATGTGTTTCTTGTATGATAGCCTTACTCACAAGCACCTAATGTGTTCTTGTGTGATAGACTTACTCACAAGCACTGAATGTGTTCCTTGTATGATAGCCTTACTCACAAGCACCAAATGTGTTCCTTGTATGATAGCCTTACTCACATGCACCAAATGTGTTCTTGTGTGATAGCCATACTCCCAAGCGCTGAATGTGTTTCTTCTATGATAGCCTTACTCACAAGCTCTGAATGTGTTTCTTGTATGTTAGCCTTACTCACAAGCACCTAATGTGTTCTTGTGTGATAGACTTACTCACAAGCACTGAATGTGTTCCTTGTATGATAGCCTTACTCACAAGCACCAAATGTGTTCCTTGTATGATAGTCTTACTCACAAGCGCTGAATGTGTTCCTTGTATGATAGCCTTACTAACAAGCACCAAATGTGTTCCTTGAATGATAGCCTTAATCACAAGCGCTGAATGTGTTTCTTGTATGATAGCCTTACTCACAAGCACCAAATGTATACTTTGTATGATAGCCTTACTCACAAGCACCAAATGGGTTCCTTGTATGATAGCCTTACTCACACGCGCTGAATGTGTTTCTTGTATGATAGCCTAACTCACAAGCACTGAATGTGTTTCTTGTATGATAGCCTTACTCACACGCGCTGAATGTGTTTCTTGTATGATAGCCTAACTCACAAGCACTGAATGTGTTTCTTGTATGATAGCCTTACTCACAAGCGCTGAATGTGTTCCTTGTATGTTAACCTAACTCACAAGCACTGAATGTATTCCTTGTATGATAGCCTTACTCACAAGCACCAAATGTGTTCCTTCTAACTAGAACACTTAAAATTTTTGTTTCGTTGAACTCTTTAAACATTTTAATTTATGAGTTGATTAGAAATATAAAAGGGAAATAAACTCAAATTATTTATTGGGAAAACAAATAGACTATGTACGACCTATTACTAGCATTCTATTATATCTAACATATGTACTTCGTATATACCAAGTATATCTAAAGCAAGTTTATATATAAAACGTCTGCCTAACTGAAACTTAGGCTTACATATTTCACAGGATCTTAATAACACAGTTACCTAAAATAAGGTTACGTATGTTTTCCTTAAAGAAGATTAAGTACTGTACAACATGTTTACTTACAAATCACATTCTTACTTAAAGTAATCTCAAGTATAATAAGCTTACCTATATAAGTTTCATTATATCATGTTAACCTAAAACAAGCTTACGAATAACATCTTTACTTAAAGTAAGCTAACGTATAATGAGCTTACATAAAATAAGCCTACTTACATAATAGTAACCTAAAATAAACGTACAAATAGCATAATTTTTTAAAGAGAGCTCATGAATAACATGACTACCTATATAAGTTTCATTATATCATGTTAAACTAAAACAAGCTTACGAATAACATCTTTACTTAAAGTAAGGTAACGTATAATGAGCTTATATAAAATAAGCCTACTTACACAATAGTAACCTAAAATAAACGTACAAATAGCATAATTTTTTTAAGGGAGCTCATGAATAACATGATTACCTATATAGGTTTCTTTATATCATGTTAACCTAAAACAAGCTTACGAATAACATCTTTACTTAAAGTAAGCTAACGTATAATGAGCTTACATAAAATAAGCCTACTTACATAATAGTAACCTAAAATAAACGTACAAATAGCATAATTTTTTTAAGGGAGCTCATGAATAACATGATTACCTATATAGGTTTCTTTATATCATGTTAACCTAAAACAAGCTTACGAATAACATCTTTACTTAAAGTAAGCTAACGTATAATGAGCTTACATAAAATAAGCCTACTTACACAATAGTAACCTAAAATAAACGTACAAATAGCATAATTCTTTTAAGGGAGCTCATGAATAACATGATTACCTATATAGGTTTCTTTATATCATGTTAACCTAAAACAAGCTTACGAATAACATCTTTACTTAAAGTAAGCTAACGTATAATGAGCTTACATAAAATAAGCCTACTTACATAATAGTAACCTAAAATAAACGTACAAATAGCATAATTTTTTTAAGGGAGCTCATGAATAACATGATTACCTATATAGGTTTCTTTATATCATGTTAACCTAAAACAAGCTTACGAATAACATCTTTACTTAAAGTAAGCTAACGTATAATGAGCTTATATAAAATAAGCCTACTTACATAATAGTAACCTAAAATAAACGTACAAATAGCATAATTTTTTAAAGAGAGCTCATGAATAACATGACTACCTATATAAGTTTCATTATATCATGTTAAACTAAAACAAGCTTACGAATAACATCTTTACTTAAAGTAAGGTAACGTATAATGAGCTTATATAAAATAAGCCTACTTACACAATAGTAACCTAAAATAAACGTACAAATAGCATAATTTTTTTAAGGGAGCTCATGAATAACATGATTACCTATATAGGTTTCTTTATATCATGTTAACCTAAAACAAGCTTACGAATAACATCTTTACTTAAAGTAAGCTAACGTATAATGAGCTTACATAAAATAAGCCTACTTACATAATAGTAACCTAAAATAAACGTACAAATAGCATAATTTTTTAAAGGGAGCTCATGAATAACATGATTACCTATATAAGTTTCATTATATCATGTTAACCTAAAACAAGCTTACGAATAACATCTTTACATAAAGCAAGCCTACGAATATTATTTTTACCTAATATTAACATATGTTACATCATGTTACATATATTACATCATGTTAACTTACGAAAAGCTTACGAAAAACATTGGTACTTAAAGTAATCTAACGTGTCGCGTACTTACCTAAAACCAGCTTACATATTTCATGATAACCTAAAATATGCCTACGAATAACATTCTTACTTAAAGTAACTTAATCTAAATAACATTTTCACCTAGTAAAAGCTTATTTACATCATGTTAATTTATAACAAGCTTACGAATAACATTCTTGCTTAATACAAGCCTACGAATAACATTTTTACCAAATATAAGTTTACTTACATCATATTAACTTACAAAAAGCTTGCGAAAAATATTCATACATAATGTAAGCCTATGAAAACCATTGTTATATACTATAATCCTACTTACATCATGTTAACTTAGAACAAGCCTACAAATAACATTCATACCTAAAATAAGGCTACGCATATTATTTTTACGGAATATAATCTTAATTATATAATGCTAATTTACAACAAGCTTACGAATAATATTCTTACTTAAAGTAAACCTATGAATAACCTTTTTACCTATTATAAGCTTACTTACGTCATATTAACTTACAAGTTTACGAATAACATTCACACTTAAAATAAGCCTACGAATAACATTTTTACCGAACATAAGTTTACTTAAATCATGGTATTTACAACAAACTTACGAATAACATTCTTGTATAAAGTAATCTTACGAGTAACATTTTTGTATAATTTAAGCTTACAATTACATCATCTTAACTTACAAAAAGCTTACAAATAACATTCTTACTTAAAGTAAGCTTACGTGTTACACGTTTACGTAAAATAAGCTTACTTATATCGTGGTAAACTAAAATATTCGTATGAATATCATTACATAAAGTAATCTAATGTTTAACATGCTTACATAAAATAAGCTTAAGCTTTTGTATCCCTATTTCAACGCAATTTAAGTTAATTTTTTCCTTCCCTCCGTAGGGAATGGCAATGAGACTGATTGATATCCTTAAAACTAATAGAAAAAAAGTCTCAACCTAACAGCATGTAATGACCATTCATTTACAACCAACACATATTCAGTCTGATCAGAAATAATTCATACCATCAATATCCTTTGTGCTTTTCATGAAACATATCTACTACTTTTTTATTTATGTACATTCGACTATACACAGGCATTTAGATGCGTTCCAGAAGGAATTATTGCCCTAAGGAAGAGCAATGATCATGTAGGTTTTACATATATCAAAAATAATGGTCTGGTATAAACTATCGTAATTTAGTTTGTTTAAAATATTATAAAAAATTCTGTATGAAAAGTTTGTCCCACGAATGCAGAGATAAGTATTTTCGTCGAACATTTTGCCTCGTTATCACACACTTTCTTTCTTATCTGTGTGACAGAGTAGCTTCGTTAATACTTTCTTCAACTTTCGTCTTTCTATTATACCTTCGTCGTGTAAGTGGTGAGATTGAGGACTACCCAGATGAGAAGTTTGCTCATTACAACTATTGCAGGCATTAAAAGTTTGAACTATCGAAGTCATCGAATAACTTGACAACAATATAACAGATGCTACAAGACGACACGTCAAGAGATGTGACGTTGAATTACTTTTCTTATATTCTGTGAAATAAAATTAATTCGAAAGTATAAAAAATCCATATTAAAATTTTATAGATAATTTTATTTGAAAATATTTATTAGTTTTGTTTAGTTAATAGCCTAATATATTATAATACCCTAAAGGCATAATCACACAATAGCGACATTGAACAATATTATTTATTACAATAAAAATAAAATTATTATATTTTAAAATTTGTCAATAGGTTTTAGTATAAAAAGCAGTTTAAAAAGTAGAGAATGTAAGATAATTATATAAAAAAGTAAATATTTCCTAATGTGTAGAGATATAAAATAATTTCATTAGAGATAGAGTTTCAACCTACTGCTAATATGATTACAAAAACTGTTGCTTGCATTAACTCCATGTTTTGCATTCGGAAATTTACGGGAAAAAAATTGTTTATCTCCAGATTATTACATACTTCTTGAGAATTCCTAAGTGGTGACATCACGTTCTATCGTTTCAGGCCCGCGTAACGCTTTTTATATACTCCTCTTCAAGAAGATATCCTTTAAGTACAGTCAGTGATAGTGTAAAATCCAAAACCAATAATTGAAGTCAAATATTTGAAAAAACACAATTTGTTATCGTTCTTACTAAAAACAATTAGTGAAAGTGTAACCGACAGTACATCAATTATTTATTAAATATAATAACAATTTGTATGTTTAGTTTGCTTTTATATTCTGATTATTTGTAATAACTCCCCCTGGAGACTACCTATAGGGAGTATACATATAGTAGATATTTATTAGGGAGTCAAAACCTATAAAATATAAATGAAAATGTGTATTTTTCTAAAACAGCCACAAATCATTTAAAGAACTATGTTGGGGCAACACATTAATTCTGCCTAATAGTAATGAAATTAATAAATGAGTATTTTTTGTTGATACTTATTGATAATTGGTTTTTACAGTTAAAATCAGATTTTAAAAAGCAAGTAATATAAAAATAATAATTGATTAAATTCCTACGAGGTTAACAAGAAAAATTTTATTCTAGTTACCCTAGTGCACTATTTATGATATTGTGTCGTAGCCATAGCAATAGTTTAACAGTGTACAATGGAGATTTCGCCAACAACCAGATGGGCGAAAACAATTCATATACATCTTTCAGAATAATAACTCTAGGTATTGGAAAGTTGGCGTAGTGGTAAGGCGCGTAAGACTTTTAAAATGAAGATTCTCAGTTCAAATCCGGCTAGACCCCACAAATTTTATAATTTAATTATTGAATAAATATTTGAAAAAAAACTATATTAACATCAATTCTCATCAAGTATTGGTTAACAAAATGTATTTGAACTTGATTGGATAAATAGAACCGTATTTTATCAACGATTGACAATTTGTACACGATATAGGCTATATCAAGAGAACGTTAATAGAAGGAATTTAATAATTTTGAAAAAAAGTTCATTAACTTGAAGAAAGTGAGCAAAGTTTGCTAATCGTATTAATAATATTCACAGTTCACAAACTAGAGTTATTAATAAAGTGTCCTTTGCTTCGATCATAAATCAATAATAGCTAACACGGAGTCAATCAATAGGAAACCCGGTGAACCATGAAGAGCATAGACCCGTAAAGGGAGCGTATAAACCTCTAAGCAGACCTTTGGCTCCATTAAGGGATACTTTGATCTTTCGGTAGCTAGTGGCTGTTCGAGGGAAGCATTATATCAGAAATAAGAAGATTGAAGGTTTTTGGTTCACTTTAGACTTAAATGACGAATTGTTTTACAAAATATAAACGTAATATATTTAAGGTTTTCTTTTCGCAGAGTATTACATAAGTCACTTTTCGTTATATTGGTCAACGCGGTTTTTCAGAATTTTTTTTTTTGCTAGTAAAATAACATTGTGTTGTTTGCAAATGTCATTATTTTATGAAGAAAATATAAGCTGAAAAGGGTATTAATAAAATGCGTCAGTCCTGAAGTTGACCGTCAGAAGTGTACACTTGAATGAAAATTGTAGGTAAGAGTTTTATATATATATTAACGAGTAAATTTTTATTGAAAGAAATACTTTAATGAATTCAATTAAGCTTGATTATAAAAACCGTATCGGACACTCATAAGAGTTGTTTATTTGAAAATTTGGAATCAATTATTATTATATTGATATCCATACAGTAAGTGTTATCAAAAGATAAATTATATATTTTAAATATTAGAAATTATATTATTATATTGATAACTAACTATAAATATTGAATAATAAGACTTTAATTCAATAATATACAAGAAGGTGCAGACGTTATGAGTAATGAATACAATTGTTTAATGAACTCACTTGCGGTCGAATTAATTCCCGTATAGCTAAACTTCACTTGACAAATGATGTCTCAGACCGAGATCTTTTCTGAATCACAAAACGTATCAGTCGCGCCAAAGAGCAGTTTTCACTTTGGATTATCTAAATTAAATAATTTATTTAAGCAGATGCGTTATTTTTCTCAAATAAAAATATTAGTACAAAATTGTAATCTACTGTAAGTGCTGTAATGTGTTAATAATTAGGTTGATGAATCTATCTTGAACATGTCTTTAGAAGTTGGTCCTTGCGTTGTTTGTGGTCATTTAGTCAGATTTCAGCTACTGATGATACTGAAATGTATGGTTGCTTCAAGGTTTGAAGATTGGTATGAAATTGATTGTTGCCTTTTACATTTAGGACTAATAAAATAATACAATATTACACATTTATATAATATCCGTATAATATAAATACATTTAAACTTACCGGGCTTGAAGTAAACGTCATGGCTACTGACTTACATGATTAGAACTTTACAATGCCATTGTCAATAATTTACCAATTTTCTTTTCTACAACCTGACCAATAATACTAAAATATTTAGCCTATAGTTTTGTTTTGAGTTGGAAGAATTTTGTAAAAAAGGAGTCGATATTAATGGTTTTTAAAAGTCAAAACAGACAAAAAACATTTAAAAAGGTCTTATTTGTACTCTGTCTGTAAATAAAACGAGAACTGGGAAAGAACTCCTGCTTTGCTGGTGTCATGAGAAAAGAATTTTTTGGGTGACAATTATTATCAGGGGTGTGTTATGGCTGAAAAATCTAACCATTACCTTAGCAAGATAAATGCAAGCTACAGTTCTGAAAAAACTAATTTTGTATAATTTTGTAGAAACTAATTTCAGAACAGGTCCTACAGAAAATACGTTATAGGGTAGTATTATCCGGTGCTTTCGTTTACGATCCGGCTTCATTCTATTAAATCCAAAATGCTAATTTAGCACAGTAGAACTAGAATTCAATCGTTCCTTAGGAAAACCAGAAAAGCTGTCACGTGGCTGAGGCTGGTATCAGGATTTATTTTACATATATTTAATTTAAAAACTGGATCTTGTTTACGCTTTGCTTGGACGGCATTGAAACTGTAAGTTTCATATATTTTATAAAGGCTATCAATTCGACATCAATAGAATTAGCACTGGAATAGCTACATAAAATATAAGTAAACAGCTTTTATATCGATGAATACGTCATCGAGATTTTAAAAGAAATTTATAGTCTCAGGAAATTTGGAAAAGTAATAGTATATAGTGCGGATGTGATTTAAAATTTAAACTTTCAAAAAATGACAAATATAGTCTCTGTACATATAAACACTTATAAAATCAAGGAAACAATATGAAAGAGATCATTCGATTACAAATTTCAATATAGATACAATTTATCTTGTAGAAAGGGTTAGTTTTTAAAAACATAGACTAAGGTTTTAAATTGTTGCAACTGCTTTACAAGTGATGAGGCCTTTCCAGTGACACAAGATGGGAGACATCAATTGGTAGAAATGTTTAGGTGCTGCCTCCTTATTATAAATTAAATCTATGCTAACCTGATAATGATGTCGTGTCCGTGGCTGGTTTTTACAGGCAATGCCGTGATCGTGGGTAAGATTTCTAGCAGTCTATACTAGATTGTCGGCAACTCCGAACATAAAAATCCAATTCTGAATGAATTAACTTGTCAAAAAATTACCAAGAAATTGTTATTGGTGTTATGAAATGTATCTATTGTACTCATATCATATTTTTAAAATTACGTATTTTATAATTTCCCTAAAAATTAGTTTTTTCACATTCAAAGATAAATAATACGTATAAAATTTATTCCAGATTTATAGAAAAAATAAGTGAAACATACATATTTAAAAGAATGAAAACTAAAAAAATATGAACAATCGTTTTGTATTCTTTGTTACTAGCAAATTTAAAAATATTCTGCAAAACATTTTTGTAGAATTAAATAGTTTTGAATAAAGGTCTTTCAGATATAAATGAATGTTTGAAAACCCAGGCCTGTCATTAGTGAATATTTTATTACATTAGAAAATGAAAATGTTCGCGTTTTTTTTTGTTTAAATGAAATATCAGGAAACAATTAAACACGGTATTGTTACTGGGATATGGTTTTCGAGTCAAATAAATGTCGGCTGGCCAGATATAGATCCTTTATTTGAAAACCTGGAATGTATTCACTTGGTATACCATTGATAAATGAGGTCTTAAAATGTATATTTGAAAATCTAGTTTCTTTTGAGCTGTGAGCTTGTAACTGTTTCCTCCGTATAAACCTGCGTAATTCCAATCTACTCAAAACTTTTAACTGTTAAGGAAAATATCACCCTGTGAGTTTAAGAAGAGAACTTGTATAGAGGGTGTTTCAAGGAATCTGTGACTCTACACAAGCTTATTTCTCTTATCAAAATAATGAAAAAAGATCTTATAAACTTAGGTTCGGAAATTCTTCGTTGACGAGTTATACAGGGTCAAAGATGTCACTTAAAATTCAGCTCCCTCAGTGAAATTAATTCACATTGAAATTTTTAGGGCGTTAATTGAGTTTGTTAGTTAGATACGTTTTATCTAAAATGAGCTGACAAATCATATAAAACTTGTCCCTGAACTCTATGTGTAATAGTTAGCAGAAATAAACCGGAGTAAAGCAAAAAAAGGTTAGGGTCGACAACACTTTTTTTATTGGACTACAATAACTCGGTTAAAATGCCTATAACCAAAGAGAAATGTTTAATACAATTTGTGGAGAATTTTATTCGCAAAAACTAATGTAAATAAAGTCAGCAAAAACGGAATAGTTTTCTTTTAAATTAAATTTTATTAAAGATCACACAATACTAAAAATTATGAAAATCACGTATTGCGAATGAAGTAGCCAATAAAACTGAATGTAAAACGAAACTATTCCGTTTTTATTGGCTCTATTTACATTAATAATATTCTTTGTTTATTGGTAATTCAACGGAGTTATTGAAGTCCAAACGCAAAACAGTGTTTTCGACCCTAACCCTTTTCGTTCTACTCCGATTTTCTCCAAAACAATTGCAGATAGAGTTCAAGGGTGAGTTTTATATGATTTGTCAGCTCATTTTACACCAAACTGATCTAATTAATAAACTCATTTTAACGCCCTAAAAATTTCAGTGTGAGTTAATTTCATTAAGGGAGCTGAATTGTAGGTGAAATCTTTGACCTTGTATAATTAAACAACGAAGCATTTCCGGACCATGTTTATATGATTTTTTTTCATTATTTTGATGAGAGGAATAACCCTGTACATTGTGGCTTATTCCTTCTGAAATACCCTGTATATTTTACAGCAGTCTGTTTAGTTTTTAATGATTTCGATAACAAAGGCCTGTCGATATAATACAAACAAAATCAATGGCTTCCAATCAGTTTGGTTACACATTACATGTAACATGCAATCAACATCTCCCCTGAGGTTTATTAAGGGAGGGAAATCAAGGCCGGACCTGATTCAACCCTGATTAAACCTCAGCAGCAACAACTTTCAAACAAAATTTACAGCTTGGGAAATATTCTTTATGGACTTTATCACTGGTCGAACATCGACGTTTTCAGCTTTAATTGACGACAAATTATTTTTCGTCCTTATTTGTTTGAATCCTTATCGTCGGTGTTTGAGTTGTAATGGAACAAGAAAATTAACATAACCTCACATGCTTACTTACATTTATAGACAATTTCATAATAATGCATGACTACATTTTATAAAATGGTATACCAACAAAAGTTTTAAAAAATGATAGAATTACTTGGGTCATAGCCTATATATTCTAAAAAGGTAAAGTAACCAACACTTCGTACGTCAATTATTGAGAAACGCACTAGTTACTCGTTTCTACAGGATGAGCAATCCTGAATCCTGTATAAGCACAAATATATTATTTTACTTTATCAGGGATTGAGACCAAAACTTTATACACGATTGTAAAAATGTACAAATCTCAACTACTATGACACAACCGAACTCAAAACTGTTTTTGTTGCAGACATTTGTCAAAACTTTCAGTTCTGTGAGTTTCTATTTTGGGAAACAAGGTTTACCAGGCCAAAAACATCGTTCATAAAATAAAAGCAACAAAAATCAGATGTTTCTCAAAAATATAATAGAAGAAATGTTGCTATAAATAGTACAAAGTACGTAAGGGGGCTGACTACCTTATATTAAGCTTCCCATTTTGTCTTCTAGATACGCTTTTGTAGAAATCTCTTTTGTGAAATTTGTGTAAATTTGTATCTGTATTTCTAGGAAATCTTACGTTTGTCAAGGAAAGATTCAAACCTTATGCTGCTTTCAATGTTAAGGGAGCAAGATCAATTCATTTTTATAATATAGTTTGAAGATATACAAAATCTCTTAAGTTTTAATAAAATACAATTTCTTAAACTATGTTATTGTAATGATTACCAGCCTTTATATTTCTTTATTTGGATGGTATATGAATCACAAAGAAGTTTATTTGGATGTTTCACGGTTTTTTAAACACTTGTTTAAAATTAGATAGGTCAATAGTAATAAAAAAAATTTTAGAATAAAACTGTTTATTAACTCATTAATATATTATGATCAAGAAAATTCACCACTGTTTATTTTATTAGGAGATACCATCACAATCAGGCATATATTGTTTAAATTCGATGAATTTACCTATGTTCTTAGCAGATATAAGGTTAAAGGTAAAGACAAGGACGTCGCCACTACTTAGCTTATTCTGGTTCGACATACCCTTCTGTTTTTAATAATTTAAATTTAATTGTGTTTCAATAAATTCCATATTGCAATTTCCCATCATTTTACTTATTTTACGTCTTATAAATTATTTGTTCTTCTCCAACACTTTTATTATAAAATATATTTGACCGGTTGAGCTAACATGGTCGGCCATAATGGTTTTCTACTTCATCAGAAACAGTATGTAACTGAAAGCTACAAACGCTTTGAAGATTCCGATCATGTTCTAAATGTACTTATGATATGTTTTAGCCTGCTCTAAAACCAAACACCAGAGACGTATGAGGTGGGTACTTAAAGAACGGCAAGTTCTATTAGACTTGTGTAGCACATTTTTACAGTGGGGGGTGATGTTGATCGCCTGCACGTGGTGCCCCCTGCCTGAAATAACTGAACGATCAACACGAGGCTCGCCTTCAGCACGCTGACCATAAAATGAGAGGCCTTCAACAAAAAAAAAGAGTTTTAAACGGTCCTTCTCAGGACCTGGACGCGAGCCTCCGCATTCTGTATTGGAATGCTGGAGGCCTCAACAGCAGTAAATTTGTAGAATTTAAACGAAACGTCATCAATTTCGACGTAGATATATATTTTATAGCCGAAGCCGGAGCGGCAACGGACAATATCCAATACTACAACATAGCTAACTACATGACTTACACGCTGAATCGATCTCGACAAATAGCATCAGGAATTATTGCCGGAATAAAAAGTGACCTGCGTGCCAAGTTTAAGACACTCCATGAGATGCGGGAGGGGGATAAGGCCGAAATTGTTCTTGTCGAAGTATGGAAGTATAAAAAATGTTTCAGCATTGTAAGCCTTTACAACCCACCGGGAAATGTACTGCCAACTTTATACGTGGAAGCTACGCTTCAACCAAACAGCATTATAGTTGGAGACTTCAACAGCCCGTCCACAAGATGGGGTTACTCCGCGACGACCCGAGCCGGTGAAAGGGTAGAAGATATGGTTGACGACAATTTATTGGAAGTCGTTGAAACACCCCCAACATTCCTGTCGTACTCTGGCAGTACTACTAGACCGGACCTGGTGATCTTGGATCCGCAACTGTCTCAAAAAACTAAAGTTAGGCTTCTGGATGACGCAGCGGGGTGCGGACACCGAGCGATACTGATACATACAAGCCTATTCAAAACGCTCAAACCTCCATCTAGAGCTCCCCGATGGAATTTTGTGAGGGCGAACTGGACGGCGTATAGCGCACTTACGGACGACATCGTAGCAGAAAGCATTGACTGGAGTTCGCTGGAGAAGGCTGTCGAGAGCTTTAATAAAACAATCCTAGAATGCAGCACGTCCTGCATACCAAGGGGTCAGGTCAAAGCCTACCGGCCCTTCTGGAGTGACAAACTGGATGAGCTGAAAAATATAAGGAATGCAGCAAGAAGGGAAGCAGAAAGAACAAATGATATCCTCGACTGTTCGGCCTTACGCAGGGCACAAGCACAACTTCAAAAAGAAATAAAACAGTCTAAAAGAGAATCCTTTCGAAAATTTCTAGGCACCCTTGACTTTCGGAGGGATGGGGCAAAAGCACACAAATTTATATCGCGACTCAATAGTGACTCACCGCCTGCAGAGCAAGAACCCTTCACGAAGGGAACAAGATGCTATACTGAACCAAGAGATATCGCTAACCTACTGTGTAAGCACTATGCGAACATCAGTCGTGTAAACCAGCCTAAAAGTGCATACAAAAAGCTGTTAAAGCACCCCAAAAGCTCATGCCCAACTAGAGAAGACAGCAGAATATGCTCAGAGGATTTCACGTTGGCCGAGTTGGAACAAGCACTCCAGGAAACAAAAACAGGGAAAGCTCCAGGTGTGGATCACATTTTCTCGGAATTCCTTATTAACTTGGGCCAAAAGGCAAAATTGCTCTTCTTGGAGATAGTGAACCTATCCTGGGCTAGCCATGTACCTCATCAATGGCGAAAAGGTGAAATAGTGCCAATCCATAAGAAAGGCAAACCTATCAGTGAAGCAGGAAGCTACAGACCAGTTGCTCTAACGAGTGCATGTAGTAAAGTAATGGAAAGAATGGTTGCCCGCCGACTGAGCCAATTCTTCGATTTACACAACACCATCGATGATGACCAAGCAGGATTCAGACCGAGACGAAGTACGATGGATCAAGTAGTATACTTCTCACAGTGTGTCAAAGACGGCTTCCAAAGGAAAATGTCCACCTTGTCTGTACTAATAGACCTAAAAAATGCCTACGACACCGTTTGGAGAGAAATGCTCATACACAAGCTAGCCCAAAGTGAAGTTAGGGACAATTTATTTAAGTGGATCAAATCCTTTCTGTCGCAACGACTTATTAGAGTAAGATATACAGGAGGAATGTCCAAATATCGTATCCAAAGACAGGGATTAGCACAAGGAGCCGTAATCAGTTGTATACTCTTTAATTTGATGATCAATGACGTACTCACGGCAGTTCGAGCAGTGCCTGGAGTACAAGGCCTACTCTATGCAGATGATCTAATTCTCTGGGCTAGTGGTAGCAACATCAAATCACTAGAAGAAGCAATAAACAAGGCACTGACTAACCTGCTGCTTTGGACGGAGACTAACGCGATGTGTGTGAATGCGAATAAATCAATTTACCAACTTTTCACACTTTCAACAAGGCGACCTGAAATCTCTCTGCGATACGGGAATAGCGAACTCATGGAGAGCAATATCTGCAAGTACCTGGGAGTTTCAATAGATTCCAAAATGACCTGGAAACCACACATCAAAGAAAGCGCCAACAGAGCCATTAAAAGAGCAAGACTGCTGAAACGCCTAACTGCCACAACATGGGGAGCAAATCAGGATGTACTGAACACAGCGTACAAAACATATATACGCCCCATACTCGAGTACGGAGCTGAAGCAACAATCACAGCGTCAAACACCACATCCCAAATCTTGGATAGAACCCAAAATGCAGTCCTCCGAGTCATCACTGGTGCACCAAAATCGACCCCGATAGCAGCAATGGAGGCACAGTTGGAAACAGAGCCAATGCAGTTTAGAAGAGAAAAACTCAGCCTCGGGTTTTGGGAGAGAAACAAAAGGACGTACAGCCACCGATGGGCAAACTTTAAAGAAGCCACAACGAGGCTAAAAACACAAAAAACTCCGATAACCACATATAAAGAATTGATTAAGAAATACAACATCAACATTGGCACTCATACAACAGATATCATTAAACATGAAGTGTTCAATTCACTGCCCAAGGGAGTCCTAAATCTTCTTGACCACAACATCCCAAAGAAAGATTGTAACCCACTAGAACTAAAGGCTGCAGCCCTCAGAACCATCAACACAGTCTATCCAGAGACACAGTGGCTACATGTATATACCGATGGATCGTGCCTCCCAGACAAAGGACAGACTGGAGCTGGTTATTACTGTAATCTTTTCGAAGGATCGCTAGCAGTTGGCAACAACCAAAGTAACTTTGACGGTGAAATAACCGCCATACTAGCGGCATCAAACGAAATGAAGAAAATAAAGACACCGGCACAAGCAGTCTTTCTTGTAGATTCAATGGCTGCAATAATGGCCGTAACAAATAACAAGAAGACCGATTGCAGATCCACTCTAGCCTGCCGTAAAAATTTGTCAAAACTAATGAATAGGGGATGGAAAATTGAATTGCAATGGATCCCCAGCCACGTGGATATAAGAGGTAATGAGTTGGCTGACTCATTGGCAAAAAAAGGAACAACGCTCCCACAGCCGAGAGTAGCAACTTCGCTCCCCTCCATAAAAATACAAATAAATGCTGCAATAAAGAGGAGCACTCAGGCCTACTTACGAGAAGCATCTTTTAATAAACGTTGGGCTACTCTTGTCGAAAACGGGCCAATTAACACATGTTACCCCGACGGGACGGGGTTGCACTTTTTAGACTCACAACTGGACACGATTACCTAGCTGCACACCTAAGCAAGATACACGTCTTCTCGTCTCCCAGGTGCACCCTATGTGACAGCGGGGAGGACATGACAGCTGAGCACCTCCAGTCATGTACAGCTCTGGACCATGGACCCCTGAACGACACGAAGGAAGAAGAGATCTCTCGCCTCTACTGGTCAGCGCGCCACCAAATGGCCCAACAGCCAAGAGTGGGCGTTGGCTAGTAAGTAAGTAAGTAAGTACATTTTTACAGTTAAAGGCGAATTATTTAAAATGTAATTTCTAATTTAGTGGGTTTTCTTGTAAGTCTTAACCAAGACGTCGTCGAGTGGATCTGATTAGCGGACTTCCTATCACGACTTAAATGACGAAACGTCTTGCCGCGGCAACTTACTACTTAAGTGGAGTAAATTATGCATTATTTTGTACACGAAATAGGAATATCGACTTGTGGGTCACAACTTAGCGAAATGAAAGATATCGTCTATCGACGGTTATGTTACACTCATAGGTAGCAATAATTCTTCTCCGCATAGGACACTGTATCATTAAGCAAGACATTCAATCACGATAAAAGTTATGAGGCGATAGCTTCAGAATCACGCATATATTGTTTGAATACGATGTGTTGACTCATGGCAACATATTTGAAAATGTTTAAAGGTAGGGGCGTTGTTATAGTTAAGTTTGGCTCAATATAGCTATGTGTTCTTAGTTATTTAAGTATTTCAATAAATATCATTTTGTTATTTCAAATCCTTTTGTTTACTTCATTTCTTGTAAGTTTTCTTTCTTCTACATTTTTAGTTTTACCTTTTAAACTTTTAAATACTTAACCTTTTTTGTATTATTTTCATTCAATACTTACAGGTTTTTAATATTAAATATTTAAAGGTAATTTAGTTTAACACATCTTTATGCTAATAAGCTCTTTGTTTGTTGGCCGAGACAAAAACCTGACGTCATCAGGTTTACACTATTATTTATTTGAAATTTTCATTTCAACGTGATACTATGCTGGATATATCCATGGTAACTGGAGCATGTAGACATTGGTTTGAGACGTATTTACGATTTCAAAAGCGTCTATACCACAATTGCACTTGCCCTGTTATGCTTTCCTGGCATCTAATTCTCTCCTGTTTCTTGATCTTCCCAGCAGTAACATTATTTTTTCCTTGCCATTGTGTTTAGTCAAGGACATCACTACCATCACCTTTATTAACACTGTCGCCAACAACTTTATACGAATTTGGTTGAGCTGGTTTGAATCAAATAAAATGTTTTATATAAAAAATATATCCAAAGGTAGGTTTTTATAATTTAGCCTGTAATTGCTACTGTTTATGACAGTAATTTTATGTAGCCTATGTCTATAGCCTATATCTATTTATAATTCTAGAGAGTTTCCTTCTTCAAGAATACCCCACTTTACTCTTTACCAATGTTCTAATGTAAATTTTATTTTCAATTTTATAAGCAGAAAATAAGGAAAGGTTTTTATAGCATAAAAGTCAAACATATTGGCAATACAATAAGTATGATTCTAGTTCTAAAAAACGAATCATATGATGAAATACAAAAATTTAATCCAATGAGAACGAGGGTTATAAAACGCTGATTGCCTTTATCGTCGTTTCGAGCTGCAATGGAAACCGTTCTTTAGTGTGACTAAACTATTATTGGTGTTTACCGAACATAAAAGCATTTCTTACTACAGTTTACAGATAAATAATAATTTCAATATATATAATTTGAATTCCCATTTCAAATATTCTGAATATGATTTATTTACAGTTTAAAGTAACTTAACCGAACTTAAACAAGTGCTCTGATGAAAGAAGAGGAAGAATAAATACCTAAAGCATAGTTTGTGGAACACCATCAGCTCTAATGGAACCAAAGTCTTCCTAAACCAGGATATTGTTTTAACGTTAACAGTATACGCACATCATTAGAATTACGAGGTACGTGTAAAATTGAACAGAAATGTTTATTAATAAACATTTTCATATTTTTCTTTATTGAATGTTAGTTATAATTATTTTGCTGCAGTGTAGGCTCTCTCTCTGTCTGTCTGTCTCTCTCTCTCTCTCTCTCTTTATCTCTCTCTCTCTCTCTCTCTGTCTGTCTGTCTCTCTCTCTCTTTATCTTTCTCTCTCTCTCTCTCTCTCTCTCTCTCTCTCTCTCTATATATATATATATATATATATATATATATATATATATATATCAAATAATTGTATAAACTCGTCACACATGTTTCGATATCTATGTTACCATTTTCAGTGATAATACAAATAACATTTCATTCACTGTATATTATTCTCTCATAATGACCGCAATTTACATGAAGTGATATACGGGAAGAATCTTACAGACAAAATTTTATTCTGATATATTGAGGATGTGTATCCATAAGACTTTTAAAAAATAAAAACTTATGAAACTAAGAAGTAAAAAAATGTAGGCGTTGGACAAAATAACATAAATATTCAAATGAGATAAGAAGGAATAAGATATATCTGTACTAGTTTATGTTGTGTAATAAATTTAGGGAACCACTACTTTTTAAAAGTGTATGTAATTTGTGTTAGTTATCACAATATTTCGTTCGTTTATGAAAAAGACATCAGTGAAATTTACTAAAAAAATGTGTCTTCAGAAATTATATAAAATAGGGAGTAAAGACAAAGCAAGTGTGCTTAGATTTTTCATAATAAAAATAGAACTCCTTTGCAATAATATTATTTTAATGGCTAAAATTGAAATATAATCGTAAAAGAGAGTGAAGACAGTTGTATATACTTTTCAAATTATACAGCTGTTTTCTGAAGCTGAGCCAACAAAAAGATTGTGTAGTGTGACAGTCATACAACATATGGGTATTGTAAGTTGATTGTAGGACGATGGAGATGAAGAAAAGTGAAAAAACACATTGATAATGGGGAAAAATTATTTTTCCGGTCATAAATGTTTAGAAGACTTAAAATATCGTTGAAAGTAGTTTATGTAACTGATTATTTCAACTTAAATAATAAATTTTCAAGAGCAAAAGAATACGTGAGAATTAACTTGCATTTTTCTTCACTTAGTTGGGTTTAGACGATTATTATTATTATTTTTAATAATTATGTACCTCAAACATAAATTTTGTTTCAAGTCTTTTTAAATGTTAAACAAAATGTAATGAAACTGCTCCGGAACAGTGAATAAATTATTATACCTTATTATCAATTATTTACAAAAAATAATTAGGTAATTATTTAATATCTACTAATAAATCTAGTAATATTTTTCATTTAAAAAGGGTTTTAAAAAATTGAGTATCTTGCATACAAAATAAGTCTTCCATGGATATTTTTATCGCTTGCTAAAGAAAATCAAAATAAAGTATTTTTCATTCACATTTACTGTAGAAAATATTTGGAAAAATATTTTCAGTAATACCTACCGTAGCATTGTTCTTACGGGAGTAAAGATATAAAACTGAACTTGTCTCAAGTTTCTCGGAAATTCAAATTAGAATTAGAACAGAAGTAGTTCTGGGAAACTCAGATAGAGCTCAGAAAGGGCACTTCCTTAACCCCATTTCTATCTCTCCGTTAACGAACTAATACTTCTACAAATAAAAAAAATTATCCAGACGAATCAATTAACATTATTATATACAATTTCAAAATGTTAATTTTAAAGTGTGTTGATAAAAATCCAATACTTTTGTATAAAAATATATAAGTTTTCATAGAATAAAATTTCATAGTGATATCTTTACAAAAAAATCACTAGTTTTTATTTTCGGGAATTCGTATGGTAAAAACACATATAAACTAATTTGTAAAATAATAAATATTACATTTTTACTGACATATTACTGAAAATCTAGGAAATTTGAAACACATTTGGAGGTCCGGTTCACTACAGTAAAAAAATGGTTTTGAAAGTTTGTTAAATTACAATGATATTGTTTTATTACACACGAGCTATATTAAAACATAGACAACTTAATTTTGCAAATTTAATATAAATTAAAGATAAAATTAAATAAAAGAACTAGGCCTACTAAATTAAATAAAGAAGTAATATAAACTTTAATGTAAACTTTCTCGTCTTTTGAGTTAGAAATAAAAACAACAAATAATAGAAATAGTTATTTTCAGCATTTCGAGCGTTATATTTTAGCTGAAAACTATTAAAATCAAGGAACATGTGATTAGAAATAACATATTGTTGATATTATGATTAAAAAAAACATTTAGGCCGAGTTTTGTGTAATTTTCGTATTTTGTCAAGCATATATGTGATTTTCTCCATGAACAGAGATTTATAATAGGAACACTAATAGGTACAAGCACAGGTAGAGAACTAATGGCAGGTGGCATTTACTTGTCAATTAGCTCGGCATTGAAGTCTCTTAAGCTCATTAATAAGGATTAGTCTCGGCGTGCTTTGAACATATTTGGGGTGAATGGTTTTTCCGTTTGAATGGTGCGTATAGGGTGACTTGAGTATTAAGACATGCTGCGTTAATCAATTATGACGTAATGTACGCTTTTAGTTGGTATATGTGCAGAAAAATGGAGCTACGGATTAAGCGTATTGCGTCTAAGCAACATTAGTGTAAACAGAAATGCCACCCAACTTGACACACTAGAAATGTTTTAGTGACTGTCATGAGTTTAAAGTTTTCCAAGCAAAAGGTCTGCAAAAGGATCTCATGTAACAACGATCAGTTTTTCGGAGGTATTTTTGTAAAAAAAAAACAAAACTATTAGGCTACCACCTTGTTTTACTAATTGGTAGTACTCAGTACGTCATATTAGCAAGTAAGGGTCTTTTATAACTCTTACTATGGAAAATCTGCTTAGTTCTTCATTACTTTGATTCCACAAAGTGTGTTGATTTTAGGAGTTACTGTTTCATTATGTCTTTACAATGTTAGCAATTTAAGGCAATATTTAATATTACCAAAATACTTTCTAACATCAATATTTTTCCATTTACTTTATGTACATTTCGATATCAAATCAATTCTAGTCAGGGATGAAAAGCTTCAAAACTCTAAATTTGTTTCCTGATCTCATATAAATGGTTGGTTTTTAACCTAAACATTTACACACACACACACACACACACACACACACACACACACACACACACACACACACACACACACACACACACACACACACACACACACACACACACACACACACACACACACACACACACACATATATATAGATTGATAGATAGATAGGTAGATAGATAGATATGTGTGTGTGTGTGTATTTATTATTTATATTTAGTAAAAACGGTTGTGGATAGGGATAGTTTTGTGATATTAATGTAGTTTACTTTATCAATTGTTTATGTTTTTTTATTGGTGTGGTTATATACCCTACAGTTATTTATTTAAATTTAACTTAATCCAATTGAATATTAATTTTTGTTTATGATTATTACAATATTTTCGTTTACCTATTTTAAACGAATTAAAGCATGTTTTAAGCTTAACAAATGTTTTTATTAGACTTATTGTTAGATTGTTCTTAGTTTTGTGAGAACGTAATTTGTATATGATTATTGTTTCACTTATTTAGTCTTAAATTATTTATATTAGAAGTTAGGTATGGGAATGAGATATAGATTGTATTAATGACGTATAAATTAGAAACATTTGTGAATTTATTTAGTTGATTTGTTAATACCAACTACTTTATATTATGATATTACTGAACAGGAAGTTCAGTTACTAATATTGCATTTTTGTCATGAATTACTACCCTTCCATTCACAATATGGTTATTGGACTCCAAACATTTTGGTTACGATAACTTTCCTCTTCCAAACTCATAGAAATGTCTCGTACACTTTAGCGAGAGATGTTTATATTTTGTTGGATGTCTTATATAGACCTAGTTTTTTAAGCTTAAACGTCTTTTAAAATATAGGTTTGAATAGTATGTTATTAATAAGTAATTATTCACTTTTACATTAGTTTATAACTATTGTTTAATATTATTTTGTTTTTAGCAACAATATAATATATAATATTAGTTTGTGGTTAAGTTAAAATTTCAATATAAAGCAGAGCATTACCTAAGAAACATTTCACATTTCCGAAAAAATGCACGTTTAAATAGTTTACCATACTTTCAACTATTCGAAAGAAAGTTTAATAACATTGCTTCACAAAAAAAACTGTATTTAATTTTACGGTTATAAGGGTCACAAGTGATTATTAAAAGACTCATCTGGACCAACAATATTTATAGTAGGATTGAATAAATATTTAGCCAATAATACTTGATGTGAAAAAATGACGACGCTTCCTAGCCTTTTAGAGGTGTCTAGTCTAAAAATAAAAATGTTTAAACAAGTAAACAGTTGAATGAACAATTGGATAAATAAAAACAAAACAAATTAATTTGACTCTGATAATTTAAAGGAATGTATGAATAAATAAAAAGGAATTTGAAAATGTGTAACAAAAACGTTCCTCTACATCACCAATCAACAGTTGAAACGTAATTTAGTTCAGTTAACTTACAGAAACTCTAATAAAATACTAAATGCCAGACACAAAAATTCAACACAATAAAACTAATGCGGCGATAAAGTTTTAAGACTGTGTAGCGACTGTGTTTAGGGCAAAGCCGTTTAATAAGGTTGTGCAGAATGAAAGCCTTGCAAGGAATTAAACCGGCTCGTTTCGCTTTATTTTCCTTACAATAATCTCCAAACTATTATTTTTAAACAATCTGTTGGTGATGATGGCGACTTGTTTAAGAAACTAAGGTATCAGATTTGCTTTGAGCTGCTGAACTCTACTTAGCGCAATTGTTTTATAGATTCATTAAAATTATTTCCAAGAATGTTTAGTCTCTACATTATACAAACATACTCTACATTTAAAGGGTTTACTTCCATTTTTAGATTAAATAATATATTAAGAATACTTTTTAATGCGATAAAATATATAATAATAATAACAATAGTAATAATAAAATAATAATAACAACATAATAATATTATTATTGGTAATAATATTATTAATAAATACTCTTATTATTATAACTAAAATTATAATAACAATAACTATGAGAAAGACAATGGCAATAATAATAATAATAATAATAATAGATATAGTATTAGGAAACGTAACAATGACAAAATTAGGTAGTACGTAGTAATAATGATAATTGAATTGCAAAACACAACAGCTGGTATTAGAGAGATACCTTAATATAGACGTATTGAAAATCATTAAAAGAGTAACATATTTTGTAGAATGATTGTTTTAAGCTTATTTTATTAAATGTTTTAGTCATATAAGCCTTAAAAAAATAAAATGGAAATAAGTTTGATTATATTGCAAAGATAAAGTTGTAATGGTTATTTATAAAAATTAAAGACGTCTATGTTGGTATTATGAGTGTTTTACCCTTCCAAATTTTACAATTTACATTATATTGTTTATAATAAACTAATAATTTTTAAGAAACAATAAATAAAAAAGTGCATTATATAAATTCCTTTCCTTCCTTCTAATAAGGGTTTATAGAAAGTAGATACTGGACAAAGACGTCATAATGTTTATTTCCGTGATGTAACCTTGTTCATACAAGCCATGAACCTCTCCCACACTCTAGACCAGACGATATTAATGCTTCTACATTAATCGCATTTATAGTTCCCCGTATTCTAAGGGCATCACATCTGTTTAGCCTGAAGCAGAAAGTTTCTACCTATATTGTAGCTTCTACCCTTGGAAAGCCATTCTCCCCAGTAGCAATTTCTCTACTCCTTCATCTGCTTCCAAACACCATTTGTTAAAATGTTTTTTTCACTAACAAAGTATGTACGTCTATGATAAATGTCGAAATAATGATGACGGTTGATTGTGTTAGTGAAGTTGCTAATAAAGTGTTTTTAAGTTCAAACTGGTTCTAGGAGTTTTCTGAAAAGTTAAACTGTATAAATAATAAATGTCTCATTTCAAAAGCGTTTTCGTCATATTTCCAGAGATAAGCAAATTGTCTACTTAATTATCTACTTATTAATAAGTTATTAATAATAAATACCAGATTTTGTAATATAAAAGGTTAGACAAAATCGTTTCTTTTCTCCTTTCAAAGCAGTGAAATAGTAAAATGATTTCACTTTTCAACATCCACAGAATTTTATAAAACTCATTTTCTATATAAAACATCATGTTAAACTGCTTTATCTATTTTGTTATCTATATACTAGAAGGTATAATGTGTAATAGACATACATATATATATATATATATATATATATATATATATATATATATATGTGTGTGTGTGTGTGTGTGTGTTTGTGTGTGTATATAAGACAAAATACAAATACAAGAATAATTTATTCTTGTATTTGTATTTTGTCTTATTTTTTTATTAATACACAAAAATATCATTTTCTTTTTAGAAGGGTTTGAACGTCTATTGAAAATCCTGGTGAATGGTGGCGTTCTCCTGGTTGACATCCCTATGTTGTCTACTTGATCCTTAAACTCTAATGATATATAAAAGAGCAAGCTAAAATGCAAAAATGGATAAGACTGACGCCTGATTAGCATACATAGATGGAACAGTTAACACCCAAAAATTACTACACGATTACTTGATCTAGTCAGCTGTAAAGCGAAAACACCTGCTCATGACTTGTAGTTTAACGACGACCGCCTCGCCCGTCACGCGACTGAAGGTTTCACTCTAGCAGGTACATTTATAAGAACTATCTGTTAACAGCGGCTATATAAACGATGTGATAGCTTTAATTATGGGACTTTTGTGGAATTGAGGTAATGGTCTATGTCGTAAAGCATTTTGTTTAATTTAGTATAGCCTATACAATTTTTCAAAAAACCTTTTAAAAGACACTTTGTTTTACAGAAGTTAATTTTATAGATGATCAGTTAAGAATATTTAATGCTATTAAAGTTAACTCTTGTAACAGCCGCGACAAAATTCAAATAAACGCAAATAATGTTTTATTATATGCAGACTTAAATGTCTGTGGGTTAACGGTAGACATTGACAGGTCAAATTATTACAGTGCCGGTACTAACTTTTCCCATCCATTACTTTTCCCATTGTTCTAAAACTGTCTTTAAGTAGGATTGGGTTGAATCTTCTTTTTTAAAGTAGGATTACTGTGAAAGTAAATAAAATCGATAAGTGTTGAAACTGCTATTTTACGACCGTTCCTTACAGTTTAAATCTTTCAAGGTTTTACTTGATATGCAAACGAAGCTCTAGAGACGAAAAAAGAATGTTACTAATTAGTAACTCTCTCTCTCTCTCTCTCTCTCTCTCTCTAATCACCTACTTTCACGCTCTCTCTTTAACACATATGTAAAGGATGTTTAAATACGGCACAAAACACACTCACTCACACACTCACACTCGCACACACACACACACACAATATATATATATATATATATATATATATATATATATATATATAGAGAGAGAGAGAGAGAGAGAGAGGGAGAGAGAGAAGGGGTATTTATCTATATATTTAGAGTAAAATACATTGCTAATTACTTGTTTCTATTTATTTATTGTTATGTGTACCACCTATTATGTACCACAATTAACCCCTTAAATGTTAATATTTTTGAACTATTATTAATGGTTAGTTGGTCTAAGTAACTTGGATTTAGAGTGATAGCCGGCCTTCTCAACATTCATCATAAGTAAACGAATACGGTAAAAATAATTCGCCAGGAAATAAAAACATAAACATCAAACACAGAAGGATAAACAAACAACACACTATAAAACAATGAGGTGATGAGTTAAAATCAAATTGAATTTCGTTGATCATCAAAAATTATATTTAATGTGGCTTCACATTTTTTTTGTAACCTATATTACATTGCAGCTACATCAGAAGTTTATTTTAATGTCAGCTTTTGAAAATATTTGCTCCAGTTGCTTTGATTCATCACTTTTTTCAAGGCAGAGTACATTACATGCACAAAGTATTGTTTTAGGAATGGAACTGGTGCAACTTAGTTTCAAACACGTTAAATGTTATCTACATCGTTTAGAATTTCCTTACCTATGCTACCCGATACCGTTTTTATTCGAAATATTACTATTTATGGAGCCTGATCTCATAGAAAGTCAAATATCGTATAAATTCTGAAAAGGTAAAATAAAATAACTTACATAACACCACTGCTGACAACGAATCTAACATGGCTATCAGTATAAGACCCTTAAATACAGGTATACCAACAAGAAAAAAATAACAGAACGAAGCCTTAGCAACTTTTTTATTTTCCCAGCATCCTTTATTTGCAATGAAATACTAATATATATTAATATCAAATAATAAGAAAACGTTTGTGGTGGATTTTATTATCCGTGACGCTGGCAATACTTTGCGTTTCGGCTAAAGAAATTAACGACTTGCCAAAATAAAAATTTAAGTGGATCTGAGTAAAACGTGTTGCCTCTAATTTTTTTTATTTTTTCCTTTAGCTGTTTCCGTTATTATTTTGGCCAATAGGTAATTTTTTCAATTGAAAAAAAAATATTTTTGAAATTGTGCGATTAGAAAATAAATAAATATATCTTAGTGCATTTTTAATATAACTTCCATTTAGTGGAATAATTGAAAAAATTCTGAAAACAATATTTAAACCAACCCAATGTAAAACTAATTATAGAGTATTTTCGAATACACTGCACACTTATTGTTATTTATTACTAAACTAATTAGAATTAGATCTATCTATTTTAAATATAGATATTCATTTAGTTTAAATAAAATAAACCTCGTCATTGCATCGTTTCAGGTTTGTTGCTCTTACATTAAGAACCTACAGAGGCAAATGTAACATCAAACTCCAATAAATCACTCGTATTTTCACAATCCTTCCAGATTACCCCTGAACAATCAGCTGATTGAAGCAACAAACTCTTGATTGGGTCAAGCCATTAGCCTTTCCCCGTCAGTAATTCTCCAGCCTTTCACCAGCGTGTGGACTCATCTCTATAGCGGTGCAGTTTACCTGAGATTCCATACAAGTCCTTGATTGCGTGACAGTTTACAGTAAACGAGTTCATTCCTTTTAGTTCTCTTGGCGGTCTTTTGAAACTGCTCTTTGATTTTGTCTCATAAAATTTAGGTCGGACTACAAACATTAAAGGTTTTGTGCAATAAATTTGGGTTATTAAAATATCTCTCATAATTACTATGAAAATATTAGTATCCTGTTTAAGAATAATCAAATATTTTGTACCAGTACTAGATCGAACAAATTAAATTTGCTAAAAAAATAGGAGAATTTGGCACAATTAGAGCACAAACATTGAAGATTAAAATTAATTTTCCTTTAAAGTTTATACATTTATTTTCTTGTTTGTAGTAATAGTTTACAAAAAAAAAACAATCAGGTCAAAAACATCCCAGCAAACAAAACACTTAACAACACTTTCCACATATTATATTATATCACTTATATAGGTAAGGATAATAAAACATTCCTGGAG
>JBAIZL010000004.1:111157231-111169731 GCA_036971475.1 Prosapia bicincta
TTATTCTTCAATAGTTTCACTTAAATTGTTTCACTCAAAGATAATAATTTTCTATCTATACTTAATTTATCTTATAAGAGTCGTATTTTCATTTTCAGGCAGTGCCAAATTCAGCATTTCATTGTTAGTTAATTTTCTGCGCTAGCATCACTATGTAAGTTGTTTTTTATATTTATAGATTATTTTCTTTACCGTACTTTCTTTATCAGTTTACTTAGTACAATTCAAATGTTAACAGAGAAGATAAATTGACTACACGGCGCCCTGTTTTCAATGTTTGAGAATGCATTGCATCTATATATGTTTGATCATGTTTACACTATTTATTTATTATAAATAATGATTTTTAAAATTGTATACCTACAAAAAGTATGATTTAAATAGCCTCTAGTATAAATACAATTAATATATATATATATATATATATAATTTTAGTTACACACTATACACAAATAACCTTTATTACATTAGAACTTAATCATGTTAAATATTTTAGCTTGCTTTTAACAACGAACGTCTATTAAAATAATGTAAAAAATACATTTTAATTTTTTTGAAATATTTTTTTTAATGCACATAATTTTTAAAGATTGAATTGAATTGCAAATGTCCTTAATATTGTTTTCTTTCTAATAACTCAATGCAAAACGCCATTTTATAACCGCTTTGTTTCTGCGCAACTGTTCCCGTATTCGTTGTATTTTAGTATTACATAACGAACAATTTTTTGCAATTAATTCATAGATCCTGTCACGTTCTTTGTTTCTTGTTTCTATGATGATCCGTTCAGATTCTAGAGAATTCTCTTTCCTTTGTTAACTCTAGCTAATATTCAAATCGTTATACATATTTATTCCCGTAAATGTTCAACCCTTCTTTAATTTATTTTAATAAAGTACTTTTTTATTCATCCCATCAAGTTACAATACATTTTTTAAATCATATAGTGAATGCTAATTGATGTTATTACAGTTTTTTTCAAATGTTTATTCAATAATTAAATTATAAAAATCTAGGGGTTGTAGGTCAGATTCGAATTGAGTATCTTCATGTTCGAAGCTTAGCGCTTTGTCACAGAGCCAAACTCCCAAACCTAGAAATGTATTTTTCAAAGATATATATGAATGTTTCTTTTGCCCCAATCTGGTAGACGTCGAAATCGCCATTGTACAACCTTAAATTGTTACCACACATCATAAATAAGAATAAAAGTTAATGAAAAGAATAAAATAAAAAATAAAATGGATTAACGGTATCGAACCTTGCTTGACTAATGGATAATACCAAAGGAAACCGAAAAGAAACTACAGCTCAATACAAGCGACGAAAAAAATGAAAGCACAAGCGACAAACAAAAATAATATATAGGTAGGAAAATGTAAATTTGCAAGGAAATTCCCTTTCTACTTTGCTACTTAATATTGTTATTCTGATATATGTATATACATAGACTATATATTTTATTTAATTATGATATGATGAGAAACTAGAATAAAATTTTTCTCTGTTGTTTTAAGCAGAAATTGACTTGTTAAAAAAATGTGTATTACTCGTTTCTTAAGATATTTTGTGGCATTTTTTTTAAATATTTAAATATGCCTATGTTGTTTCTATGACTCCAAATAGAGGCCTACTATTTAAAGTTTAATTTTAATAAATTCTTGTACTACATAAATCATCTTTTCTAATAATGCTTATAAATATTATATTTATAGAAACATGATGTCAGAAACTTTAAGCATATATCTTTAAAAGACTGGTTTTTTTTCTGTATAACCTTTAAGTTGAGCGAGTTTTGTATAGCTTGGAATAATGTACAATAAGTACAAGTATAACTATCTATGTACCGATAATAGTTTTAATAAATAGGGCAATACCTTCTCTAGTACTATAAATATTCTTCTCCTTGTTTCTTTCCGTATAACGCAAGAGGAAGTTCATAATATCGTAGTTGTGTAAGGTTCGAAACGGTATACGCACTGTAGCTAAAATAAAGAAAAAGTAATAGTCGAGGATAATTAGTTAAAAGTTACGAATCCGGATGAGAGTAAAGGTATCGAAGTGGAGTTTTTTGCAAAATGTTCGTGGTGTTGTGTAGAAAAAATGTAATTTCCTTGCATTCAGTACAAATGCAATAAAAAGGGTTAAAAATGCAAATGTTTTTTTTCTGTATACACTTTAAGTTGAGCGAGTTTTGAATAGCTTGGAATAATGTACAATAAGTACAAGTATAACTATCTATGTACCGATAATAGTTTTAATAAATAGGGCAATACCTTCTCTAGTACTATAAATATTCTTTTCTTTGTTTCTTTCCGTATAACGTAAGAGGAAGTTCATAATGTCGTAGTTGAGTAAGGTTCGAAACGGTGTACGCACTGTAGCTGAGAATAGATAAAAAGTAATATTATTCTAGATATTTGGATTATTAATAGTTTCAGCAATGTTTCTCGCGAAACTACGTACAGTAAACAAAACCTTTGTAAACACCATCTCAATACGTCTGAGGAATTACAGTAGTTTGAACTAGCATTAACTGCACTATAAAGTATGTATGTATATATATATATATATATATATATATATATATATATATATATACATTGCAAAATTTTGTCAAGGGTAAATTGGACGATGGTGGCTTGAGAGATAATATCCATTGTATTGTAGTGGATTTTCTCTCTACTACATACACAGCGATATGACCGCTGTCTCTTACCTGTCAGCATGACTTTCAGGTGTAACCAGTAAGAGCTTGCAACCAATCGTATGTCTTAAGATATAATATATGATATAACTGTGACTGCATCAATTGTGGCATGATATTACAGTATTATAAGTTTACAAATGACATGGTGAAATATTTTAACTTATTTAAGTAACGCGTATGCGTAAACACTAGCGTAGACAACGATGAGAAATTATATCACGTCTTTAAATTATATCATCCAGACCAATGGTTACACAAGTTGAAAGTGAATGGGACTTCTATTGTAGCCCATCTATGGACAGCCCATCCAGGCTTGCCAATATTGATGGATGATTAGCCTACAATAGCGAATGTGCCGGTAAATTAGGCAGCTGAGTGTGGCCTAATATTTACAGGTTATATAATCACACATCAAGTCTTCCTTTTGTCAAAGGACTCCGTGACAGCTCTTTGTGTAAGGACGCCTTTCACGTGCTTTGGTGTGTCTGCAAAATGAAAGGGTCGCCAATCTCGTTCACTCTATGTATGTTACTGCGTGGAAAATAAGATTTATTTTTAATATGCTTCCGGGATTCCAAACAAGATTGAAAAATACGTCAACGTATTGCTCTGTTTTAATTTTGCAAGTTCAAAGTATTTGGAAATTTGAAAATTACTACCAATTTGTTCGGATGATCCATCAGTATGTTTAGCCTTTGAGTGATGCTAATTGTGTTACTAGTATGTGCACCACTCGTTCGAAACTATGATTTTTTTGTTTTTATATATTATTATGTGTTTATCTATATATTTATTATTATAACTATTCTATATTATATTTGTTATAATTGTAACAAATTAGATTTAACATGTACATCATCGTTAGGTAATTAAATTTGTGATACATAGTTTGGAGTAACAAGGGAGGGGGATGAATTTAAAATAGGATTGACACTTCCTTGAAGCTGCTCGTTGGTTTGAAAAATCGTTGCTCCTAGCCTCTTCTACATTTTCAAAATAGAACTACCAGGGACTGTTTGTCGGAAATTTTTTATTTATATTTTATAAATTTATATTTTGCTTAATCTAGGCCTCTAAAACTGATTTACTCTACGCGGTCGCCAGCCTCTCGAGAGCTATGAATCAAATGGGACAATCAGGACTGGTTACACTTTTACCAAGCTATATATATATCTTTCTAAGAGTGATTGGAAATTGTAGTCCTGGGTGTTTCTGAGAGTAAATAAACAAATAAAAGATTGTGAAATAGAGGAAGTCTGGAAGGGAATAACAAGTCTCTCAACCTCGACCTACAAGTCATAGAGCTCAAGATGGAGCTTGTGTGTGGGGATTATTAGCAGACTTGCTTTATGCACCCTGTGAAACTAATAACTACTGCTCGGATGACTACCGTCGGGCCTGAAGGGGTAGGTTTGGTGCCTCGACACAGGTGGTGACCAGACTGGACTGGTGACGAGATGATACTCCGACCAAACACTAAGATTTCCAGAACTACTCGAGAACTGTAGACCTTCCTAGCGGCCACAATTTCCGTACATTAAATATCCCGTCTGACTGTCTCTCTCCCAGATAGTGTGATTGGACCTTTATCTACTCTCGGTTGGGCTCGCCTGAACGCCTTCTTAGTCGGGCAAGAATCTATCCTGTTAGAGAGAGGATAATTGGAAGATAGTACAGGGAAACAGTACGTTAAGTGTCGCGTGAATAGTGAGATAAAAAAATCTGCCTTGAAACAACCCCTAACTGGTATCTTGGAAGCTGCCCTTACGCCCGATGGTTGAGTATACGTTGCATATACCTTCCTAGTGGGGCTATGAATATAATCATTCACTTCAAATGACCACGCAAAGAAAATTATAATGTCCCATGGAGTTGCTAGTCAGTGATGTGTGTATTATATTTAGTTTTGGCCTGAATAAAGCGTAGCTTTGACATGACTAGATCACTCTTAGTCATAATAGCAATGACCACAGAATTAACAATAGCGGGGATCCAAAATGTTCGTTGATAATAGTTAGGTGCTGTTGGATCGCACTCTGAGGAAGGTGTTGGCATGATCAGCTGAGCACTTACTGAGATCTTCAACTCGTAGTGAAAAATGGTGCGGAGTAGCCTCAGTGTGTTAACCAAATGCTTGTCGCTTGACTAGGAAGGAAGAGCAGATAAAAAACTTTGAACTTTTCTTATCAACGTCCATTCTCACAGTGCCTCTACAACCAGAAGCACATTCAGTATTCCCTATAACCCAGAATACAATTTCTTCTTACCTTGAACTGATGAGGAACTTGAAAAAAAGGTTTAAACCCATTGAAATTAATTGTCAAGAGGGTAAGGAAAGTTTATTCATATAAACAACAAATGCCAACATAGTAATGGTAAAAAGTAACCAAAAATTATTAATGATAATAATTATTATACCTTGAATATAATAAGGAAAATAACAATGTTAAACAATATTGAAAATAAAATAACAATAAAGATTATATTAGGTCTTATAATAGCTTTCAGTAATCTTTTACTTTTGTTTGTTGGCTATTGAAAATTGAAAAAAATACCCACACAAATCAACCAGGAATTAACTTTGTGAAAATGAAATTTATTTTAAAGCTTATAAATGAGAATAGTATTTTTATCAAGTAAAATTACTCTACAATTTATCGAGATATTTTACTATAACAAAACATTTTAAATATAGAAAAAACTTGACTTAAAAACGTCAAAACTAACTGTATTTTTAATTTGAAGTAAAATAATCCCAGTAGTTCTGTATAGCAGCGCGTTCGCGACTGTGACGACAATGGCTGCGGTTACGGTGTCACAATATTATCTCACACATTTGGCCATCTGTACGTGACTGATTGATTGATTGGAATCGTGACTCAGACGTTCATAATCTTCTCAGGGCACGTGATTTCCCGCCGATATTAAGTCCTGCCGAGACGAATCCAAGTTTTCACGCAACCATCTTAAATTAAATAATTTTAATCAGACTTCCAAGAAAAATGACATAATGTTCTGTGAAATAAGCTATATACACCTCTTGTCTATTATTATTTTAAATAAATAACTAACTATAAAGAGACATTGAAAATATCATTGTATTAAAACTGTACTTAATGTATAATTTATGAGTCTACCAGACAACTTCCAAAAGTATAATTTTAGAATTAAAACAATAAAAAAATTTAAATTATAATTTAAAATGATATAGCCTAGTGGCGGCTGCTTAAATCCTATGGTGGTTGCACTCGTAAAAGTGTTAAATGTTTGAGCCAACGAAATCGTAATTATAAAAATTTAAGAGTTTTTATAGTCAAAATAGATACTGCTTAATACTTTGTGATTTTTTTCCATTGAATAAATATAATGGCATTATTTATAATTTGTTTTTTATTAATTTTGGGCACTGGATCTAAAGTCCAGTTTGTTATTTTATTAACAAACTAATCTAAATTCATTATTAACGGTGAATGTCGACTCGGAGTGGAGCAAAGATATATGTCTTCGGACTAAGCCGATCTCAACCGAACACTCCCGACGTTGCAGGCCATTTGCAACCTAAAAAACCTTACGGCGCTGCGTCGCATCCAAATATATTCATCCAAATATATTTTCTCCAATAGGAGTGACTTGCAACCAGACCGAACGAAACTGCGTCTGAGCGAACGGGCATACAGCTGCTGGGGTACTGATGTTTTTATTATTATTTATATTGGTGGATCATGTTATATGATGAATGATCGCTCGAAACAATGTACAAAAATCTTACAGATTAAATACATTTATTTGCATTTTGCTGTTTATCTCTGATTTGAGGGATGTGCAACCGTGCAACCCTCCACGAGCCACCACTTATATACCTACAGTTGAAACATGTGATAAACCACATGAAGGGAATCTTATCCGAAAGTTCTATCTCTCTCAGAACTGTGAATCTTCTGTAAATTTATACAATTTACAACAACTGTTTTCAATTGTTTCTTATGATTTATTTAGTGCAAGACGTCGAAGCGGATAGAGCCCCTTCTACAGTCACCTCGGGAAACTAAATACGTCCTGAAAACGAGTTTGCCCATCCTAACGGTTTCTCCATTCAATACGTTTTTAACTATAGTTTGGACCTTGTACAGTTTTCGTGGTGGGCAACAAATCAATAGCAACTTTTGTTTTGGAAGCTAGAGTACCTACGTGAGGTAAAGATTCAGGACATTGGCCTATTGTTCATCAAGCTATCTATGGTGCAAAAACTATTAGGAGGTTTCAATTGAAAATCAGAAGATAGTGAAAAGATACGTTAAGTGTCACAGGATAGAAAAAACCAGGCAAGAAAGAAATCCTTTAAGGAAAAACAAATCAATAGCAACTTTTGTTTTGGAAGCTAGAGTACCTACGTGAGGTAAAGATTCAGGACATATTGTTCATCAAGCTACCCATGGTACAAAAACTATTAGGAGGTTTCAATTGAAAATCAGAAGATAGTGAAAAGATACGTTAAGTGTCACAGGATAGAAAAAACCAGGCAAGAAAGAAATCCTCCCAGGAAAAACGGCTGATATAGATCGTGCAGGATACCTCGAGTGCTGGGTGTCCTTTTGCTGAGGGGCAGGTGAATATGGGCGGAGTGTCATGCAATTTATCTTCTATCTCCTCTGAAAACCTACAGGAAGCACCTCTGTGAAAGAACTGTGAGCCAGTTGTGTAGTTGATGTATCACTGTATTTATATACATTTTAGAAAATGAGCTATGTATTGAGTAAGAATGGCAACTGTTTTTGCTTTCTTGAATTTTGTAGCCCATTATGTTCGGTGAATCTTATTAATCACTTAAACAATAGTTTACGACTATCTAAATTTCGTAAATTTGTTAAAACTTACTGAGATAGAACGTTTTCGATCGCCATGTGCCGATCTTCATCAGTGTCTTCTCCTGTCTGAAGTGTCACTGTCTGAAGGATTTATGAAAGTTAAACGTGTAAGTAATAGTAGTATGCAATTCATAAATGTATATAAATTAATAAATAGTTATTTAGTTAAAAATTGCATTACAAAACACTGAAACCCTATAAGAACGTAAAAATATAGTTGCCATAGTCTAATTACTTTCTTTAGATCGTGGTTTATATGATGTTTCGAAATCAGCTTTCTATCAAGTGAAAGTTCCAGGAAACCTAACTGACTCAATTGCATATCCTCCCTTGGCAGTTGCAATAGTGTGTCCAGTTTGAGTATCCTGTGTTGGGAGAGTATTATGAGTGGCACTTGGTCACGTTTACCTTCATTCTCCAGTGGCCAGCAAGAGCTCTTGTAATCTATTCGTCCCACCTCCCAATAATAAGGGAGTTTCGAGCTTATACATGTAACTATTATGTTTCTCTTCTTACAATTATATTTGCTTTTAACTGAAACAACTTTAACATTTCATTTTTAATATGAGATCCCTTATTTTTAGCTTGAATAAATTATTGCAGTAAAATATAAGAATCGTAATTTTTTTAAGATTTCAAAAACTAAAAAAAATATTTCTAAGTGGTACTGTATGAGTCGCCTTGTAAAAGTTCATTTTGAAAATTACTTCAACTTGTAAATAATTATAATTAAATATATAAAACCCGATAATATTATTATCTCCGTTATACTAATGTGTTGTTGGTATATAATTAATCACATATGTCAATATAATAACTATATTTTATATTAGCAAAAAGATAACCTGAGTGTATTTATAGATGTCAATACTCACGAATAGATTTTTTTTTGATTAAATGAACTATACGAGTATAATATATTACAATAATTTATTTGTAATTAGTATTTAATAATCAGTAATTAAAGTGTAGACCAATGTAAAAGACTTGAAACATTTTAACCGAACTTGAAGTCAGTGAATGGAAGCACAGATTACCGCTTCGTCGAGAGCAATGCGGTTGTGCTGTGCTCCTAACTGTGGACAAGTCTAAAACATTTCTCTATCACTGTACAGATTGAAACCGAAATCTTAAACTGTTCGATAAGAGACGTTGCTCATTAATACAAGTAATGAGGTTATATATTGTAGAATTAAAAATTCTGTGTATATGAGAGGAATGTGGATTTTGAAAACAATATTTCAAAAACGGTGGGTTCGAAAATGTATAAAAATAAAAAAAATATAATTAAAGCGGAGTGTCTTAATTTCTTTCGTAAACATGGGTCTTGATTAGCTTCTAATAATAGCTCTTGCGTCTTGAATATTCTTAGTAAAACAGTTTACTTCTGGTGCAAGCAAATGTTATTAGTTAACGTATTCAGGTTCATATATTTATGTCTATATATACTATAAATATTCCAATGTACACAAGGGACAACTTGCCATAAGTAAAGCACGTAGCTCCGTTCCGGACTTATTAGATTCCAGAAGGAATTAAAATGGGAATGGACATGAGAGTAAACATTATTTTCAAAGTAGTTTTCTTGAGCGATCCTTCTCACTGACGTAAACGTAAAGAAATAGCTGACCAACCTATTCGACCGTTGTTGGAGTGTGAAGGTTGGCATGATCTGGTTAGGATTAAGGGAGGAATTTCAAGTTAGGAAAAATTTTATAAGCTAGCACTTGGGGGCTGAGGGCCTTGGGGAGAGACCGACGGCGAGGGGAGGGTGGAGGTGTTTGCAGATCATTTTTAAAAACATCGACCTTTAGAATTACGATGACTCATAGGGTTGATTCGTTATTTTGTTGCTTATTAATAGGTTTTAAGGTAGAGTAAAGATAACAAAAAATGTAAATAGGGCGTTCACGGAAGCATGGTAATGGGATTGTATAACAGGTTGAACCGGGTAGGCTGCGATTTATGGCCCCGAAAATGGATGGCGACAGAGCCTGATGTTTTTAAAACGGCGGATACACAATTTCTACCTAAGAGCTAAGTGCCAGGTTATAAAATTTGATCTATAGGCCTACCCCTAGTAAATGTGATGCGGAAAACGTCGTGAATTGAGGAATAAACTTAGATCGTACAATTGCAATAACTTATTCTCTTTACACAGTAGGGCTGTATGATTATTACCAGCAGATTTAGGTATATGGTATTTTTCAGTAGGACCACTTACTGAAATTAATTATACCAAGGTATTACGAACAATCCAGTTTAATATATAACATAATAAAGTGAAATAAAAACGTTCGATTTATATTAAGTAAAATATACTGAAGAATACAATATAGCTACACAATATCCAAATAGTTATCTGCGTCTTAAGTAAGCTAATCAAGCGCGTCTCAACCTAATTTACATTGTTGCAAGTTCGAGGCTTGTGTTGGCGGCTCCTTCAGATCAGCAACCGTTTGGTTTCCGTTAGAAAATTGAAATTTGTTTCTCAAAAATCTTGTGCTAACCTGATTGTAATTTAATTTATGTATACCTTGTAGTTGTTTGTAATAAACATGTTTAAAGATATATTAGAAAAATAATAACCTGTAGTACATGTTACAATATATTACCATTGTGTGCATGTAACGCAATCGAAATTTAAAATATAGGCGCACGGTATTTATAGTTTGCAAAGTCAATTAGTTCATCTGTTTTACTTGATGAAATTTTTGTATAAGTTTCTAATTTTTATCAGAAATTTTCAAATGTAAATCAAAGTGATTTTAAAATAAATTTTAAAAATGGCTTCTTGAATTTTAATATGTAATGTTCTTGGTGAGTTTATTTCTATCACTTCTGGACTTTAGACATTATCCGTTATGCTGAGCTATATGGACATTTTAAACTTTTAGAAAGACTAAACTACAGGACAGTGGGATATGGAATATTGTATTAGTTAATTCACAAGTTTCTGGAATCAAAAGCAATTAGATCTGTTGACCCGCCAACTGAATGTGACGTCAGTGGGTTGGAGGGGGAGGTAAGACAACTCGAGCGGAGCAAACAAGTTACGCTTGGTGGAGTGACAAATAGCATTAAGGGCTGTAAACAACCCCTGAGAGATTAGAGTCGTCAAGCTTATCAGTGACACGTTAGACGTTATTTCCTTCCGCTTCGTTTCCCGTCAAAATCGTTTTAGACCGATGTGCGCTCTTACAGACATTCGTCTTTTGGGATCTCAAATAAATAGGTGCCATTGAAGAAGAGAAACTCTTTCTGATAGAAACACAATGCGTGAGACAGGACAAAGGATTTCTAAAAGGTCTGGTCAGTCTGGTTTGTGTCACTCTCACCCCAATAACGGGAAAGAAGATTTATTTTAGAAAAAGTTATCAAAAACAAGATGACAGTTACGTTATCACAACTGTAGGCTTTATAAAATATCTATTAAACTGTGGAACAAAACTTTTTCATTTTTACCTATGTACAAATAAAGATATTTCACGAAGGTAGAATATTTCAACAAACGTAATGAAGTCACATGTATAAATTAGGCTATATTAAAATACTTTAAACATATTTTTTTTTGTATACAAATTCTTAATATTGTGGAGGGAAATGTAATTGAGATACCTAAATCCTAACTTTATTTGGTCCTGTAATGAGTAATTCGTGCTTGTAATTTACTATTGGCGCATATCTCTTGAAAAGTAGAAACGTCTTACGAGCACGTAATCTGTGAAATATGGAAGGCTAAGGTCTTAGATCGCAAACCACATTACGAAAAAAATTAGGTTAGAAGAAGCAAAAAATAGAAATTCAAACAAAAATCAGATATTGTTAGAGAGTGTGGTGTAAACGATGAGAAACAAAATTATTTTCAAATAGAATCACTACAAGGACACAACTTTAAAAAACTATTTAAAATGAAGAGGAAATAAATGCACAGATAGTGATGTAGAGAATGCATTAAGAACATTTTGAAGAGAACAAACAAGCGGAAAAATTATATTACATGAAAACAATAAAACTAATTTACTCTCTTAGTGGTAAAATAATTCTCATCTATAAAAAAACAATAACGAAAACTATAGTATTACAATAAAAATATTGTGAAAAACACCAATACCATAACAATATTTTAAACAATTATTAATAATACAAGTTATTTATGTCAGTGTAGTTATAATGTATTGTATTCTAGATTGTAATAAGACCCTCTGATGATCATGAAATGGTCATCGAAATGAATATTAGGGTTTAATCTTAAGTATTATTAGTTATATTTTAAAATATTTTTGTGGAATCGGGGTTTTTCTTATATTTTTATTGTAATATATTGTACCACTGTGCTCTTTATATTGTGTATAAAGCTATACTATAACAATAATAACACGTGATTTTATAAAATTATGTATTTACGAAAAAAATAATAAGTTTTGCACACTTACAAGAAATGTATTGTAGTAAGAATACTATTACGAAATGTGCTATAACAAAAAGAGTAAGAACGGCACTCTTATCACGATTTACAGGAATTGTGAAATAACAAAAATAACATGTACTGTACCGCATAGAGG
Source organism: Prosapia bicincta (assembly GCA_036971475.1). Lineage (NCBI taxonomy): Eukaryota > Metazoa > Arthropoda > Insecta > Hemiptera > Cercopidae > Prosapia > Prosapia bicincta. The sequence goes on from JBAIZL010000004.1 coordinate 111,169,372, forward strand.
AATAACAAGAATTTCATTATAACAACAATATTACAAACGATCCTAAAACAGGAATAAGTAGAACATTGTTATAAGAATAATAAAAATAACAAGGTCTGTACTCTAACAAGATTAACAATAACTGTCCTAGAACAAGAACTATTGTGTAAAAAGAACTGTACCGAAATCAGAATAAAAAGAATGCACTAGGGATGAAAAAATCAATTCTACCTAAAATGCATAAACAAATATTTTATAATAACATGTATGGAAACCTTAAGTTTATTTTGTTTAGCATAAGAAAACAAACAAGTTAACCCCAAGTGTCGCTAGCGATTACGAGTCTTTTAGTAGCTTTTTTTGAATGAATTTAAAAAAAAA